>CAUYSK010085703.1:0-78306 GCA_963575035.1 Avahi laniger | reverse complement strand
AGATATTCCCGGCTCAGGGCTTTGCCTTTGCCGCGGAGGTGGTCTGGGCCAGGGAGCCGGCCAGCCTTTGAAACTCAGGGAGCTGAGGGGGCCTTGCCCTTGGGCCACACTCCTGATCTCAGCAGCTGAGGCTGAGTTGGCGTCTCTTTTTTTGTGCCAGGAGATCCGACAGATAAGTTTTATTGTGTTAGATCCTGGGATGAAGGTAGTATCCCAACTGGTGCCAGCAAAATAACTTTCTAAAAAATGCAGGAAAATACTTGCTCTAGGTTTAGCAATTAGCAATATATTGAGGAATCCTTAATTTTCTGAACCCTTGTTTTAGAAAAAATCTCCTGATTTTAGAAGTAATTCCCCTTGTTGATAAATTAGATTTTGGAAATGTGTAAGGAAGAATTTCTGCTATTATGCAAAAAGTCACATGTAATTGCCAAGAATTTTGAAGAGACTGAGATTTTACCCCATTTGCAAGCTAACAGGTTAGCTTAGCCCAACTTAGTTTCATGGATACTGAGAAAAGACATGAGACTGGCAGGGTCAGAGAAGGAGAGTTTATTATTCACAGCCTAGCAGTAGATTGTTGTTAGTTTCTAAAAATTTATACTCGTTCCCCGTGTCTCAAACAGTGATTGAAGAGGGCCGGATTACACATGTACGTGGAGTGTGTTACATTTCAGGAGAGGAAGTCTGAGCTTAGGGACCTGAATCTTTTATAAAGGGCACTAAGTGTGCATGCCCTTTACTTCAGAAGTAGATACTATCTCTGTCCTCCAAGGATGTAGGCAAACCTGCCCTTTGCTCCAGAAGTAGACATGATCTCTATTTTCCAAGGTTGGTCACTATAGAAACATCCTTCAAAAGATAGTCTGGAACAAAGGGCAGCCAGTGTCTCTGCTCAAGACACACAGATGTGCAAGAAATCCAGAGAATTATATCCCAGCAGCAATGTCATTAAAACCTTACATTCTTTTTTGTTTTTTTGAGATAGGGTCTTGCTCTGTTGCCCAGGGTAGAATGTAGTGGCATCATCATAGCTCACTGCAGCCTCCACTCCCAGGATCCAGTGATCCTCCTGCCTCACCCTCCCAAGTAGCTGGGACTATAGGCAGGCACCACTGCACCAGTTAATTTTTCTTTTTTTGTTTTTGAGACAGAGTCTCTCTCTGTCACCCTGGCTGCAGTGCAGTGGTGTCATCGTAGCTCACTGCAACCTCAAACTCCTGAGCTCAAGTGATCCTCCTGCCTCAGCCTCCTGGGTAGCTAGGTAATTTTTCTTTTTTTTTTTCATAGAGAACATATATACCCTATGCCCCAGCAATTCCACTCCTATGTATTTACCCAAAAAACAGGAAAACATTTTCCTATTTCTATTTTTCTATTTTTTGTGGAGATGGTGTCTTGCTTTTGCTTAGACTGGTCTTAAAATCCTGACCTCAAGTGATCCTCCTGCCTTGGCCTTCCAAAATGCTAGGATTGCACCCTTGAGCCACCATGCCTGGCCTAAAAGCTTACATTCTTAATAAATGGAATTAGAATGAATGAAATTTTACTGTGTCTTATTTTCAATTTTATCCCAAATCCTCTATCTAGTTCTCTCTTAAAAAAAGAAGTAATCTTGAAGAGTCTTCTTAATATCTTATTATCGATGCCCCTGGACCAAAGAAATTTCTTAAACACCACTGGAGTCTTCTGTATGCAATTGTCTCTGCTTTAATTGTTTCTGACTTTGGTGTCTCTGATTCCTTGTGCCTTGAATATCCCCTTTTTCATGTCTCTGTCTAAGTGACTGCTCACTAGCCCCTCCTCCCCACTCACTGGACTCAGCGATGCCTTCCGTCTCCCTACTCCCAACATTTTAAAGTTTTCCTGGTCATCTTGGATCTCATGTCATTTGCTTTTGCCTATCAGATTCATAAAAGAAGGCAAAACCCTGACTTTGGACAACAACACTTCTGAATGCCTTGGCTTCTCTCATCTCATAGCACTGGGAAGAATCTTAAAAGTTGTCTAGTCCAACCTGTTCATTTTATAGATGAGTGGCTCTGTGATCAAATGAATATAGGAAGTACTAAATTTAAAAAGTTCAACAGGTACAAACACTTTGGAGAACAGTTTGGCAATTTTTATAAAGCTGAACATATATACCCTATGTCCCTGCTATTTCACTCCTGTTTTACCCAAGAAGA
The DNA here is from genome assembly GCA_963575035.1 of Avahi laniger. NCBI lineage: Eukaryota > Metazoa > Chordata > Mammalia > Primates > Indriidae > Avahi > Avahi laniger. Next base: position 76,120 of record CAUYSK010085703.1, on the reverse strand, counting down.
GTGAAAACATATGTCCACAAAAAGACTTATATAAGAATGCTCGTACCAGCCTTATTCATAATTGTCAAAACTTGGAAACAACCCAAATTACTATCAACAGGAGAATGGATAAACAAATTGTGATATATATCCATATAAAAACATAGATATATATCACAGTTTATATACACACAGAATGGAATATAGCTCAGCAATAAAAAAAGAGAATGAGCTAGTGATACATACAACAGCATTGATGAAACTCAGAAATCTCACACTGAACGAAAGAAGCCAGGCACACGAAAACACATGCAGCATAGTCTAAGAACTAGAGAAACCAGACTATGGTGATGGTGGGTCAGTCAGTGGTTGTCCCTGAGTGGGGACAGGAAGTTCACTGGGATAGAGCATGGGGGAACTTTCTGGGGTGATGCAAATGTTCTATATCGTGTTTTGGTAAATGGAACATTTAACTCCCAAAACTCATTGAACTGAACACTTAAAATAAGTGCATATATTAATTATATCTCAGCTTAAAAATTTAAATATAATTCTTTACTATGGGACTTTTCTGAGGATTTAATACGCAAATATGTATTTTGCATCTTCAAGAAGGAGACGCAGCATAGGGTATGTCTTAAACACATCTGAGGAGGAGACACTATTTGAAGGAACATCTAATGGGACGGAAAACACTTTAGAGGAGTGACGTTTTGGTTGACATGTTGGCCTTGGAGCATTTCACTGTGCGTGTTGTTTTCCGTTGCTGATCCCCTTCCTTCTGCTCACCTAGAGATGAAGGCCCAAGCCAATCCGTGGGGCACACTGATGAGTCAGCTGGACCCCTCTGTCAGCCCCCTCCTCTCTCCTAGGCCACTGGACCACCACCTTTGCCCCCCAGCAGTGGCAAGAGACATACCTGGGCGAGGGGAGCACAGCCACCTGCTGTATTTGCAGAACTTTGCCTGAATCAATCACACCATTCATTTATTCAGCCATGCGTGCATTCATTCACTCATTTACAACCTACATTTATGTGACTTCATTTATGTGTCTGTCACTGTGCAATCCTCTGGAGACACAGAACTGATTAAAGCACAGTTCCTGCCTTAAGGGGGAGAGAGTCATGTAAACATAACTTTTATTTTTTTTGACAGGGTCTCACTCTGTCACCCAGGTTGGAGTGCAGTGTCACGATCATAACTCATTGTAACTTTGAACTCCTGGACTCAAGCGATCCTCCCTGCTCAGGCTCCTGAGTAGCTGGGACTACAGGCACGTGCCACCACGCCCAGCTAATTTTTAAATGTTTTTGTAGAGATGGGGTCTTGTGATGTTATCGAGCCTAGTCTCAAACTCTTGGGCTCAAGTTTTCCTCCCGCCTCGGCCTCCCAAAGTGCTGGGATTACAGGCACGAGTGTCTGCACCCACCCTAAACACAACTTTTAAACAATGCAGAACTGTGGTATTAGACTGGTGCCAAAGGTCTTGTTTTTATTTTATTTCTTCCCCTGCAAACGTGTGATTCCTTCTTCCTCCTGTGGGTCTGCCAAAGACAAAAATAATACCAACCGCCAGATACAGAGGGAGAATTATTACTTTGACCAAAAGGGAAATACTCTGTGTGTCAGCGGAGTGGCAGGTGGTACAGTAGGTAGGAGCTTCAGGACCTGCCCGGGCCTTACTGTACGTTTGCAGGTGCAGCAGCCGGAAGAGAAACTCAGAAGCAGGTGCTTCAATGACGAGGTGACATACAGCTCTGTAAGTCCTGATCCAGATGAGTTCAGTTTTTTTCTTACTTCAGACTAGGGGTGAGGGGAGCCGAGCTTTACATGACAGTTTTTGCAGAACAAGAGGGCTGTCCCACAAAATGCATTCTGACTTCTTATTCATTGTTCAGCTCAAACGTGATATTTTCTTTGCTTGAACTGGCAGTGAGGCAGGTGGGCAGGATGTATTCAGCTATATGTGGTACTCCAGAGCAGCAAAAACAGCCTGGGGTTGGCCTCATCGACGATATTCAAAGCAGGTAAAGCTCTTGCTTGTGAATATCATCGATGGTGGTAAAGCTCTGAGTATTTTTCAAAGACTAGAACAGAGACGTTGCTCCCTAACATGTGGCAGGATTGACTGTGCGTACGTCGAATTCTATGCATTTTAATATGTGTAGAGAATCTGGATGCAGAACAGCTTCACCGCCCCAAAATGCATTCATGCTGTCCCATTTTAATCACAACTTCATCCCACCCCTGACCCCTAGCAACCCGTGATCTCTTCTCTGTTGCCATAGTTTTATCTTTCTGAAAGTGCCATATAAATGAAATCATTACAGTGCATAACCTTTTGAGTCTAGCTTCTTTCACACAGGGTAATTCTGTCTGTAGATCTTTCTTTAGCAATTCTTCTAGAGCATGTCTGCTGCCAACAAATTCTCTCATTTTTCATTCATCAGAGAGTGTTTTTATTTCACCTTCACTCCTGAAGGATATTTTCTTAGAATATAGAATTCCAAAATGACAATTTTTTTCTTTCAGCACTCTAACACTGTTGCTCAACTACCTTCTCACCTCCTGTTGTTTCAGGGGAAAATTCCACAGTCATTTAATCATTCCCCTGTAAATAATGTGTTGCTTTTCCCTGGTTGTTTTAGTGATTTTTTAATTTGTTTTTGTTTTTTAGATTTGTTTCATAGATTTGTTTTTCAGATTTTAGCAGTTTTATAAGGATGTGTCTGGGCATGGATTTCTTTGCATTTGTCCTGTTTGGAGTTCACTGGACTTCTTAAACAGGTTTGTGCCTTTTGCCAAATTTGAGGAATTTTTAATCTTTTTTTTTTTCAAGTATTATTCTGCATGGTACTTTTTCCTGTCCTCCTGGGACTCTGATAACACAAATATTAGGCTTTTGTTATTAAGCCCATTTGATGAGTTTTTAATTTTTATTATTATATTTTTTAGACCTAAAATGTTTATTTGGTTTTTCTTTTATGTCTCCTTTTTTCCTCCTGAGGCTTTCTAGAGTGTTTACTCTTACTTCTTTCATAGGCTGAGTATTTTCAAATCATATCATGTATATTTTGAATATTATATTATGAGATACTGGGTCTTGTTTAAATCCTGTAGAGAATGTTTGTTTGTTCATTTACTTATTTTTTTTAGCAGGCAATTGACACAATCGGTTTAGGCTGCAGATTCTGAGCGGCCTTCTGTGGGTTGTGGTTGCAATGTCAGATCTGTTCTCAAAGTCTTTGTGGTGCTGTTCAGATGTCTCCTGGATGCCTACTATTCACGGCCAGGTGGGGACCTAGAAGGTGATGTGGCTGTCGACTCCACTCTCAAAGTCTTTGCTATGCTGTTAGTGATCAAATCCAAGCACGCACAGCTTGAGGGTGAGCCCAAAAGTTAGCAAATGACTTTATGGGTTTGTTCCCAGGGTCCCTCCTCTCCACAGTCTACCTGGAACTCTGGTTTCCTATGGTTCCCCATTTGGGTTGTCTGTGCAGAAAGCTGGAACTTCATTTACTCTGCTCTTCCGTACACTTGCTGTGACTCGGCCCCGGTGCAGAACCAAGTGGTGGGAGCACAAAGAGAGGAAAAAGCATGCTCTTGGGACCACGGCTCTTCTCATTGAACAGGGAAGTTCCCCTTCCTCAGCATTTTCCATGCAGCAAGTCTTCCGTGCTGTGGCTGTCACTGCCAGGAGACTCCTTTCTCTGATTTTAAGCCCAAACTAGAAGACTTATGCAGGAGCTCTCTCTGTCCACACGGATGCTCACTTCTGGCTCTCAGGCTTCCTTGAGTCCTGTCAAGGGAATACCAGAGGGGAAAAATGGTAAGTCCACAGTCAGTTTGGTGGCACTTTAAATTCTGGTTTTCTTTCCCAATCTACCTGCTACTGTCGACTTTTTCAAGAATTCTCAAGAAGTTGCGCATGCCTTCTCTCCAGCGGTTATGGCCGCATTCAATGGGAGAAACAGAACCAGAACCTGTGCTTTGACTTCTGCGGAGCCAATTATTCAATATCTCCTTGGTCTGAGAACTGGGGACGTTTTCCTGGCTACAAAGATAAAATGGACACTTCATTCTGGGAGTCTATAATGGCAGTTGTCAAACATGTGAGTTTGTATATTTGTGTGTATGTGAGTGCTTCTTCAGTGCTGAAAACGGACATTGTGGCTAATTCAGGCAACATGAAAGCTGTAAGGAGGGACCAAATCCTTGTCCTAGACTGGAGTGGTGGTCACCTCCTCTTATTCCTAGCCACTGCTGATGGGAAGAGAGCTTCCTCTGCCTGTTCAGTAATTACGGTACCGTGGGCAGCAGCCTGTCTGCAGATCTGTCGTAAATGGTCTGTTGGGCACATATGATATTTTAGATATGGACCTGTCAGCCTTGTACCTCTTTGCAGGTGCATCTAAAACTTTCTTTCCTTTTCCTTGTATCCATTTCTTCTGCCTGCCCTTTGTTCTGGAGTAATGCGACATTAGGACAGGATGATTAGATCCAAATAACAGAAAGGGAGGGGTGGAGTGTTCATGGGAAGCAGTGAGGTTCTTACATGTTGTCAATGTTGTAATCCGGGCTAGGGCAATCTTTGTGGGGGAAAAGCTGCAGTGCCGAAAACTCTCGATTGATAAAGATATAGCCGTGCTTGCCAATGTCACCCAAGGGATAAACAGCTTGCCCGCCATAAAATCTCATTAGTCCTGCCAGGAGAATGAGGAAATGTAAAGATTTGTGGCCCCGGTCTAACTGAGGCCATTATCTCAATAAGGACTCAGCAATGTGTTATGGGCCTATTTGAAGATTTCAATTTACCTGTAGTAGGTTTGCTTTCTTTTCTTCCACTGTAGGAAAACATTCAGCCTGTTTTATGGTTTTGGATTCATTTTCAAAGGACTGAAGTATCACAGCCCTTTCTCCAAAAAGAGTAAAAATACCAACCGCTCGGCTGTCACCTCCCCCAGCACACACTATCTGAAAGGAGATTTTGGTTTGTGCAGTGACAGGCCGGTTGGGTGGGTGTCCGAGTTGAATGATATAGTTGACACAGTGGCGAATCCATTTGTGTTTGGAAAACATACTGAGAATCTTTAAACAGAGTCTCTGAAAAAGACATTGTATTTGTATTGTTATCTTTTTCTTTTTTACGTATTTGGTGAGTATAAGAAACATTAAGTCTTTTGACAAATGTTTATTAAGAACCTCTGAATGCACCGTCAGTGTTGGGAGCTGCAGGAGATATAGAGGATACACTAAGAGCCAGGGTCTTGCTCTCTCAGAGCTTGCAATCCGCTTATGAGGACAAGAGAAACTCGTAGGTGGCAGGTGGCGTTCTCTGAGTGTTCACTCAGTCGCCAGGTCGGAAAGCTTGGCCCAGCTTCAGCTTCCCTGCTTCCTCACTTCCCACGGCCAGCCGGTTGCCAAGACTTGATCCGATTTCCAAAATGCTTCTCAGATTTACTTTGTTTTCCTCGTCCCACTGCTGCTGTGCTCTGTCAGGCTCTTACTTACAAGAATTGCAGTTTCTTCCTAACCAATCTCTAGTCAGGTCTCATGTCTGATCACATTTCTCCCTGTTCAAAATTTTTTCAGGGTTCTTCATTATGTGCAGAATGAGGCCCTACCTCCCTAGACGTCTTCTGGCCCTAGCGTCTGGCCTCAGCTTCCTCTTTCATGTCTGTCTCCCACTGCACCTGTGATACTCGCTCCTGTCTGAGGAGGCCATATATTTGCCCACCCCCATGCCCTTGTTCTTGCTATTTCTCTGTTTATAGTTCTCACCTTCTTTTTTTGTGCCAAGTAAAATCAAATTTGTCTTTCAATACCCATGTCAAATGCTACCTTTTCAGCTTGGCCAGGCAATGGTGATAGCTCCCATTTCTAGGCTCCTGTAGAACTTTGTTTAGGGACAATCCATTCATTTATTCATTCATTAAATAAATAATACTTTATTACTGAACAATAGACTAGGTGCTGAGAATGCAAAGATGCAACATTCCTGCCCTCAAGAGACGTAGTCCCATGGACAGGTGAATCTGAGTATAACCATGCAATGAGAGAAGACAGTGGCCATAAAGGATGGTGTACAAGGGTGTGTGTGTTTATGACTATGAGTATGGGGGGAGTCCAGGAGAAGGAGTTCTTAAATCTACCTGGAGGAGCTTCCATAGGACAGAGCATTTGAGCTGAGGTTTACGATTTAGGTTATTAAGTATGAAATGTCCGATTTCCTTAAGTACTAAGTTTGACAGTTCATATTTCTGACATTTCACTTTGACACTTCTTGTTTTATTTTTATTGTGAAGGTACATCATTCTTTCAAATGCATGGTTTGGCTTATAGTTATCTTTCAAATTTATAGGACAATTTTTGTGAAACCATGGATAAGTCAAAATTTGTGTTATTTTCCAATATGAGTTCCATCGTGGAACGAATGCAGTGCAGACAGCTTTAAATATTAATGAAGTGTTTGGAAAGGATGTGGCTAATGAACACACAGTATGTCAATGGTTTGAGAAGTTCGGTTCTGGTGATTTTAATCTTGAAAATGAGCCACATGGGTGACCTGAGACCAAGATGGGTAATGATGAACTTAAACCTGTAGTGGAAGGGAATCCATCTCAACTTACGCGTGAATTAGCAGCAAGGTTTGACGTTACTATTCCAACAATATTGGGCCATTTGAAACAAATCAGCAAGGTAAAGAAACTGGATAGATGGGTACTGCATGAATTAAACTAGCATCAGAAGAGAAATCATCTTGAAGCTTGCCTTTCTTTGCTGTGACAACATAAAGGCAAACCATTTCTATACCGTATTGTTATGTGTGATGAAAAATGGATTCTTTTTGAAAATCACAAGCATTCGGCATAATGGTTGGATAAAGATGAAGTACTAGAACACAGTCCAAATCCAAATATTTGTCATAAAAAGCTAATGGTCCAGGCTGATATTATCCACTATAGCTTCATGAAACCTGGTCAATCAATTACAGTGGATGTCTACTGCAACCAATTGGACAAAATGATGAGGACGCTTGCAATTAAGCAGCGGAGACTGGTCAATAGAGACAGGCCAAACAGGCCAATCCTCTTGAAAGACAACACTGGACCACCTGTCACACAAGCAACACTGCTCAAACTACAGAGGCTGGACTTGGAAACTCTCCGTCATCCATCATATTCACCAGACCTTGCAGGAACTGACTACCACTTCTTCCAGCCTTTGGACCACTTCTTGTAGGGAAAAATATTCAATTCTCAACAAGCTGTGGAAAATGCCTTTTGCGATTTCATTGCCACTCTCTCTCCAGCCTTCTTGGCTGCTGGCATAAGTAAGCTACTGTTAAGATGGCAAAACTGTCGATAGTTTAGGTGCATACTTTGATTAATTGTACTGCTTCTTGTTTGAGATATAATAAATTTTTTTATTTGAAATTGGACATTTCATATTTAATGACCTAAATAGTTGGGCAGAGTTTTCCTGTTAGACAAGTGGAAGGGGGAAATTTCAGGTACAAGGAAGGGCACACGCAAATGCACTGAACTGTGACAGAGCAAGGCACCCTTGGGGACAGGTTCATACTGACAGAATGCAAAGTGTGAGGGGTGGTTGTAAGGTTTGTAAGGTAGAGTGCAGGACAGTCACAGCTACCAAAGCAGAGGCTGTGTGATTCCTTCCGGAGATAATGCCAAGGGGTTCCTGTAATGGGTGAGAGGTTAGACTCTGTGCTGTGGTTAGATTCCGGGAGCAAAAGCATTTCAGGAAGACGTATGCTTTTAAAAATGGAGATAAGTGTGTTGGAACCATTTCTAAGGGCACTCTTACGCCCCTAAGTGATAGCAGGATTAGTAAAAGAGTAAGATATTTGTTTCTGAAGGCTGGGACCAATATATAAATTAAGTCTTCCCATTCTTTTTCCCTCCTTTGTCTTCTTTCTTCCCTTCCTGGGAATTACGGTAAGATAGTACTTAAGGTATATATTTAAGTGTTGTTGAATTTTGACTGGAAATAGTAAGTCTAGAATTTAAAAATAGAGGAATATTCCATATCTATTACGATAAAAACAACTAAATTGATCTTATTTTATTGACTTGTCGTTACGTTTCTGCTTCCCACCTCCTGAGCGGGCCACAGTTCTCACATGCACACGCACGCGCATGCGCGCACACACTCGCACGCACACAGCTTCCCCATTCCTGATGGAAAACACGAGCACTGGATTCCTCAGCCCCATCCCCACTGATCCGGGGGAGGTAGTGGAGCTCCAGAGCTTCCAACACAAGCTCCCAGGTGACCCGATGCTGCCAATCTGGAGACCACTCTTTGAGTAGCATTTCTCTACACGCCGCTATCTCTATTATCAAACTCAACACGGAAACCACTAATCCATACGTTACTTGCTGAGTCGAAAGGCATTTTAAGAGATTATCTAGACTCACCCTCACTTTGAGCTACTGTCCAATGAGGTGTCAAGTAAAGGCAGATAACTGTAGTTTCGTGTCCGCTGCTTGTAGAAATAGAACACAGTTGTTCTGGTTGTTGCATTCTGTGAATCTTGCATAAGAAAGTATTCCACGATGTAATATGGGCTATGTTCTCATACACATAACAAACACCACATAAACTTCCAAACTACAACAGTTAATGCCTTGGGACTAAGGCAACTGGCTAAGTAAGCTTTTTCACTTGACCTTAAAGCTATCTAAACCATCTGTCTGTATCTTCAACCATTAAACCTGTTTTTTAACTCATCACCTCTATTGAGAAATAATTTAGGTACAATAAACTGCATCCATTTAAAGTGTACACTATTCTCACTTTTTAAACTACAAATTACTAATGACTTATTAATTTAAAATTATTCACCGATACAAATAAAAATAATTTTTGAGAACCCTGCACAAGTGAAAGTACTGTGTGCCTTTAGAGGGGAGAGACTTGAGTATGGTTTTATCTTTTGGACCTGTTGGGTACACACATGACGGAAGGGCAAGAGGGAGTAAGTGGGAGTCAGGATGAGATCTTGGAACAGTTTCCTGGGTCCTGTGGGGTCTTTGTCCTCTACTACCTGAAAATTAGGTGAGATCGGCTGGGTAGAGAAGTGCAGAGCCCAGGCACCCTGGGAAACCTTGGAAACGGATCTGATGCTCCTGAACTTGGCCTGGTGTGCTCAGATGACAAAGGCTGGTCTAGGCGGCATTTTAGCTGTGAGAATGGAGTGAAAGGGACAAGGACAATTCGTGCTTTCACAGCTGTCGCTTCCTTTTTGTTCCCAATGTCCCCACTCTGGCAGGTCCTCATCAGGTTATACCTAGATTACTACTAAACACCATCCTGCTTTTCTCCTTGCTTCCTGCCTGTCTCCACCCCACCCGCAAACTCTCTTGCATTTATCTGTGTTTATGCTGCTTCCCAACCAACAAAACTTTAGGGACTCTCAGCGTAAAGGCAGACTCTTCAGGCTGGCATTTGTAGCCTTCAACCATGTAACCTGTGCTTGGTCAGGAGATCTCACCTAATTCCAGACACAAATCACCTGTTCAGACAAGCGGCTCTGTTTGCTTGCCCTTCCTTCCTGTCTCCTTCCCGCTGGGAACCCTGTGCTTTCCTTGCATTTCACCGTCCAGATGTCTCTATCAACTTCACGGACACAGTGAAGACTTGATTCCCTCAGAATTCCTTCCCCTCCACATTTCTGTAGCTCTTGCCATCTGAACTACTCATTTTATACATAATCATGAACTGCTTTGGGTTTTTGTTTAATGTTTCATGGGCGTATGTTCTGTCTTTCAAGTGGACTATAAACTGCTTGTAGTTAGGGACCGTGTTGTGGAATATTTTCTTGGATTTTATGTAATAAAAAAATGGTACCTTAATGTATTTGAAACTCTCTACATAAATACATTTATGAATCTGAAAACTTAATCCTTTATTAAACTACGTGTCTTGTTTTTACTTTAAAAATATGCTATTTTTATAGGCACTATGGGAAATGCAAAGTGTGGTGATAAAAACAACATTTATTGAGTTCTTACTGTGTGTTGGGCACTTTTGCTAGTGCTGTTCCGTCTAATCCTCTTGACAACCCAAAGAGACAGGTATTACTATTATTATCCCCATTCTACAGCCAAGGAAACCAAGGCACAAAAAGGTGAAGTCATTGTCAAGGTCAGAAAGCCAGACCTCAGGCAGCTGGGCGTGGTGCCTAAGGACTTAACCACAGCACACACTGCATCTCATTCAATAAGAAACATGAAATGCAGGCTATGTTGAGGAGTAAATATTGTAATTAGAGGCCAGAGAAAAAGATTGTGAAGACCACATCAAGATTTATGCCTGAGAAATGATGAGATGGAACATGTTCTCTGTGTAATGAAAGTGTTATATTCTAACTAACTCAGGAGAAAAGAGTTCATTATCTGAAGGGTCTATTTTTAGATCTTTTTTCTTATATCATTATAAAGAAAATATAAAGTCTCCAATTTGATTACTCTGTATATGATAGGTCTGATATTATTTTTTTTAAAGATGCTCTCCCTAAACTTTGTACACTTTGCTGAGTTTTTCCATGAAAAATCTCCTTTTCAAACCTAGTGAATGTTTAATCTTTTCCACTTTAATAGCTGAAATTCTCCCTTGGGGGGTTCTAAGCTCTTTAAATATTTTTAGGTTGCCAGATTTCTTCTGTTGGCTCTCCAGGAAGCCAATTTTGTTCCTAAACCCCTTAGAGAAGTCCAGCTCCATCTTTTGTGCACTGGCTGAATCACAGTAAAATGCTGCCTAATTACCGCCTTTGTGGGATCCCAGAGGTGTGAGTATTTGTCTCCAGGCTATTGCTGCAGACTATAAACTCCTCACAGATGAGAGATAAACCTCTCCATTATTTAAATCTCCAGGTCTTGTAACAGGAGTTTACTCCATTCAAATTGTTTCCAGTCTCATGAAAGAATTGATCAAAGGAGACACAGCATCTCATCTCAAGATAATTTCTAAAGGGAACAGTTTAAGGGATTGTCCCTGTTGGGTGGTGCCCAGCTCTAAAGGAGGATCCTTTTATTATTTTGTTTCTTCATTTCTACTATGAGATGGAAGTTCAGAGGTGAATAGATGAGGAAGTGTTACTTCCTCTCCTGGGCAGGCACAAAGTCAAAGTCTAATTATAGCTATACTCTGGATTTTAGCTGGATATTTTCTGCTGATAATGGCTTCCTTAAGAAATTTGAGCAAATAGCTAAACCTATATTTTTACCAGAATCTATTTTTAATAGATAAGCAATATATTACATTTATGCTTATAAAGTCAATGTAGACTTATTTGGGTTAACCCTAAAGTGAAAAATCATCTAGAATATGTATAATTGGCAAGTACACTGGAATTCAGTGGAAGAAGTTAATATTAAATAATGCATAATTATTTCCTTATTATCCATGGGAAAATTATACAATTGGCCACTAATTGGCTATGTGCTTATCCTCTGAGAATTTTTTTTTAAAAAATAAAGGTATTTAGGCCCAACACAGTGATTTGCACCTGTAATCCAAGCACTTTATCCAAGCACTTTGGGAGGCCAAGGTGGAAGGATTGCTTGAGGCCAGGAGTTCAAAACCAGCTTAGGAAATATGGCAAGACCCCATCTCTACAAAAACTAAAAACAATTACTCAGGCATGGTGCCATGTGTCTGTAGTCCCAGCTACTCAGGAGGCTGAAGCAGGAGGATTGCCTGAGCCCAGGAGTTTGAGGTTGCTGTGAGCTAGGGCAGTGGAACTCCAGCCGGGGCAATGGGACAAGACCCTGTCTCAAAAAACAAACAAACAAACAAAAACCAACCAAACAACAAACAACTGAGATCACTTTCAGCAGCCACTAAGATGCACCAATAGTCCCAAAGAGCAGTGGTTTCCAACCTGAGCTGCATGTTCAATCACATGAGGGAACTTAAGAAAAATACTGATGCCCAGTTCCTCCCCACCAGATTAAAATTTTAATTGGTCAGGCTGAGGCCTGGATACCTGCACGTGTAAAGCTTCCCAACAACATTGAGACTCACTGCTGGGAAGTCATGCAGAGAAAAAAGAGCGTCCCCCTCCCTCACTGGCCAGCTGCTTGTTTACCTTTACAGAGGGTAGCAACAGGGAGGTATTATATAGGTGATAATAAGCTGCAAAATTATTGAATGGCTGCAATGAAAGGCACTATCAAAATAAAAAGATTATAACAAGTATTACTATTTTGTTAGAAAAGATTGCTAATATCTGACATCTGTGAATTACCGCCTCAGTTATAAAGCACTTTCATATATACTACCTGTTTTCTCCTCATAAGCACCCTTTGAGGCAGATAGGGAAGGTAGTATTATGTATACATTTTTTGCAAGTGAGGAAATGAAGGTCAGAAAGACTGAAGACATGACCCAGGTCATACACCTTAATAGTTGGTAGCCTTGGGGTTAGAGTCCAGGTTTTTGATTGTTGTTCCCTTGTAACACATTGGCACTATTGTAAATTAGAATCCCAAACAGTTCCAGTCACTTGCTGTGTGATCTACAGACAGTTGTTTAACCTCTCTGAACATCAGTTTCCTCACCTACCCACAAAATGAGGATAATGCTTGTCTCTACCATACAGGGCTGCTCTGAGGATAAAATGAGATAAAGCATCTCATAGGTTATAAAACTTAGTACAAAAACAAGCTGTTGCTATTATTATTAACTAGTGGGAGAAGGCAGTATTTTGAGAGAGGTCAGGTTATTTATATTGCTGTTATTCTGCTCTTGGGATTTTAAATTAAGCCCAAAGCATGCGTGGTTACCTTAGAATATTTAATTCTTTTTAATATAGCCTGCATCTGGTTTCGGCCTAGTTTATTATTAATTCACCAGCCAGGGTTGCAGAATTGACCTGAGCAGACTGGGCTTCCCAGGGTCAAAGAAGCGCTTTAAGGGAGTCACTGAATCCATTTGGATCTACATTCCTTCCTCGGCTGCATTCCTGAATATTCTGCCTCCTAATGGCCTCTGCACCAGCTGCTGTGTGTGTCCTTAACGACCCTTGAAGTCCGTAACATGCCATATTACCTCATTTTGGCTCCCTGGGACTATTTTGGAGGGCCTGAATGAGTCATGTGGAGTACTTGATTAAAAATCACTTGAACGGCTCTGTTCTTCGCTCGACACTGGGTCTCACTGTTCGAGAGCAGACCTGGGTTAGGAAAGCGATGTCTGAGGTTTCTCCCTTACGAGATGAAAAGAGGGAATCAGTAAAGAGAAGGGATGCAAGAAATGAGTTCTTTCGATCCCACTTTCATCACTCAGTACACTGGCAGTGAGACATCTGATGGTACTTAGCTGTAGATATAAAGAGTCCTTATTTATAAATACAGGTCACTTTATACTTACGTTTTTATTTATCACTGTCAAATTCTACCATTTTTTTCATAATTCTCTCTAGCACAAAGCTCTACGTACAATAGATTTTTCAATAAATGTTGTCAGGAACTTCTTTCTCTGTGACATTCATTCATTTATTTAGTCACATAAGAGACAGTTATTAAGTTTTGACGTTTTGTCAGGCACTATGCTAGGGCTAGGGCTACAAAACTGTAGAGACCTACTCCCTATTCTCAAGGAGCTTGTTGTTTAGTGGGAAAACGGAGAAGCGAACAGACGATTCAAGCCAGCATAGTGCGATGGTGGTGGGGGCAGAGGCTTCCATGGGGCACACAGAGGACAGAGGTCCGGGAATGGGTTCTTGAGGGGCGAAGAGGAGCTGGGAAAGTAGAAGGCACAGTGGAAGGTGGGTGTAGGAGAAGGAGGGGCTGTGTCAGCACAGAGCTCTGGCAGCAGGAGGAGGCTGGAGTGAAGAAAATAAGGAAAAGCAAGCACCATATTCTCCGTGCTGTGTCCTGTATTTCTCTACACCGATTGGTAGTTCATGCATTAAATGTAAACAGAGTAGACAATATCAGAGCACATAATGTAGTAAGTGTGAGTGTCGTTACATGAACTTACGTTTCAGTTATAGATACATGGTTGAGTGTGTGTGTACGTCTGTGCCGAATACAGGGTTTGATGATAAAAAAGTGTTTGGGATTCTCTCTTGTAGGCTGGAACTGCTACTGAAGAGTTTTACCCAGAGAAGTGATCTGATCAGACTTGCATTTTAACACAATGATTCTGGCCATACTATGTAAAATGAATTCAAGTGGGCCGGGCACGGTGGCTCACGCCTGTAATCTTAGCTCTCTGGGAGGCCGAGGCGGGCAGATCGTTTGAGCTCAGGAGTTCCAAACCAGCCTGAGCAAGAGCGAGACCCTGTCTCTACTAAAATTAGAAAGAAATTAATGGGACAACTAAAAATATATAGAAAAAATTAGCTGGGCATGGTGGCGCATGCCTGTAGTCCCAGCTACTCGGGAGGCTGAGGCAGGAGGATTGCTCGAGTCCAGGAGTTTGAGGTTGCTGTGAGCTAGGCTGACGCCACGGCACTCTAGCCTGGGCAACACAGTGAGACTCTGTCTCAAAAAAAAAAAAAATGAATTTGAGTGGTTGGAATATAGCACCATAGCAAGTGCTGGGGCAGCTATCTTGCACAATGAGGTAGAAGCTACATGTTGTGAATGGCAAATCAACGAGGTAGAAGGAGCATGAGTCCCTGAGGATTACGGAGCTGCCATACCAGCCCTACACTGTCTATCCAGACTTTTAAATGAGGGAGAGATGAATCTCTAGTCCGCTTGTTTAGGCCACTATTATTTTGGGTCTGTAACGGCAGGCTAACCGCTATCCTTAACTGCTGCCTGTGGTGGATAGACTCTAAGATGGTCTGTAATGATGCTCACCTCCTATTATTCATACTCCTCAGTAACCCTCTCCCCTTAAGTATGAGTGAGACGTGGGACTTGCTTCTAACCAATTGAATATGCAAAGAATGACACTTCCATGAATAGATTACTTAAGATTCTGACTTCTGTTTCGCTAGCAAGTCTCATTTTTGCTGGCTTTGATGAAGCAAGCTGGCATGTTATGAGCTGCCCTGTGTAGAGGCTCATATAGCAAAGAACTGAAGGCAGCCTCTGCCTTCAGAGCCAGCAAGGAACTGAGGACCTCAGTCCAACAGCCTGCAAGGAACTAAATTATGGCAACCACCATGTGACCTTGGAAGCAGATCCTTCCCCCATCATGCCTTCAGATAAGACTCCAGCCCTGGCCAACACCTTGATTACAGCCTTGTGAGACGCCCTGGAGAAGAGAACCCAGCTGAACTGTGCCTGGATTCCTGATCCACAGAAACCATGACATGATAAATACATGTTGTTTTGACACTGTAAGTTTGTGGTAATTTGTTATGCAGCTGTAGACAACTAATGCGCTGCCTAATTTATATTTGACTTCCTCTGCTTCCTTGGCTTCAGCCTCATATTCCTGCCTTGACAGCGTTCACACAGTGATACCCACATCAAATCCAGAGACGGTTTCATACTCACCAGACCAGCAAAAATAGAAATGCTGAATAATTTCAAGATAAGATAAAGTAGGGATTGTCTTACATTGCTGTTGTGAGTGTAAATGGATACAACCACTTTAGGAAACAATTGGTAAAATCTAGGAAAATTGAAGATTAACATGCTTTGCTAGTCATCATTCTCCTTCTATTCCTATAAAACCTTTCACACATATGTACAAGGAAATATCCAAGAATGTTTATTGTATACTCTTTAATACTGAAGTGAAGGATACAAAAAACTAAACATCCATCAATTGGGAATGAATTGTATTATATGGTTACAACAATTAAAATGAGTGAACTTAATCTACGTTTAATAACAGGGATGAATCTCAGAAACACAATGTCGAACAAAAAAGGTCAATCTCAAGAAAGCATAGTATGACAACATCTACATAAAGCTCGAACACATGCAGACAATATTATGTAATGCTTACAGAGATATGTAATCATAGTAAAAAACATGCATCCAAGAAATAACATCAAAATCACAATGTGGTGGGTACCAGTGGGTTTTTTGTTATGCAACATTCTACAATTTTTTTTGTATGTTTTACAAGTTAAAAAAGCTCAAAGGCTTATCTGTCATGAAGGTGTAAATCCTGGCACAGATGAAGCAAGAAGAAACATATGTTTCTTTTAAATCTTATGTAATTGCCATCTTTACTTTATCTTAACTTCAACTTCAGATATAAGACCAGGTAACCAGGGATTTGGGGAAAAGGAGTTGGGATAAGGTTGAGTAAGTGCCGTTAGAATTCTTTACTATCAGTGAGGGTTTTTCAGAAATGTGAAGTTTGAGGTGAGACTTGAAAAAGGAACGAGGCAGCCTGGTGAGCGTAAGGAGAGAACATCAAGGGGAATAGGATGATGAACAGTTTGCTTGAATAGTTAACCATTAAGGAATGACTACTGTAGGTCAGCATTTATAATTTTGTCTCATTTATGTACATAAATCACAAAGACAACCGAAAATGCATCAGAGAAACAAGAGGGAAGAAAGAAAATAAAATTCTCCTCCAAAGCTAATCACTCTTATTTCTTTGTAGTTGAACAGGACCCCTGCCCCCCATTAGGAAAAGAAAGGATTTCAGGAATGGGAGGGGCCCTCTAGGGTGGAAGTATCTCCTTATAAGAGGAAATCGGATCCCAGCTGTGTTGCTGTTTTTTTTCATTCAGACTTGAAATGTTTTGCGGTTGGGGCTGCTTGGCAGAACACTGTCTTCTATGAATAGAAAACCTGATCACAAGCTGCTTTTCCTCTGTGACATGCCACCTACATTGTAACATGCTTCAGTGGATAAATCAGAAGGTGACAAGCTTTTCAATTCACCAGAAGATACTCTGCCTGTCACAAATGAAGTAACTCTTGCCAATATTTGCCTGAGTAATTCACATTTAGTTATATATTCCTCTACTAAATGCAAGGTCCTAAAACAGGTGAAAGAAGTATTGCTAATGTATTAATATCTAGCAGAGTATACCTGATGACATACTACAGTGCTCAATGAAAATACTATTCCACTAGCTGTCACGGATGACTATATATTCATTCATTCATTATGTGCCCACAACACTCAAAGTGTTACAAATCCACTTAACAGCCTCGAGTCCTGGGTTTTCTGTTCATATTTCTAAATTTGCATAAAGAAATGCAAAATCATAAGCAAGAGAATCCTCATAGACTACCGCCAAGCGGTTTTGTGTTTATCTTGGCATACATAAGAAATATTTTGAA
This sequence comes from Avahi laniger, assembly GCA_963575035.1. NCBI lineage: Eukaryota > Metazoa > Chordata > Mammalia > Primates > Indriidae > Avahi > Avahi laniger. Next base: position 58,896 of record CAUYSK010085703.1, on the reverse strand, counting down.
TTCCTAAACTGTGGAGTAGTTCTTTTCATTAGGAATATGTGATTAAGTGAGTCTCGCTTCTAACGGGAGACTGAAGCATAAGTATGGTTGTTGGTTCATGAATAAAATAGAGCAAAACTTCGTTTTGACTGGATAAGGCAGAAATGTAGGTATAAGGTATAAGGTTCTTCATTTCCCTCTCTTGTCTATTATCTTCTCATAATACCTGCAAGAAAAGGCAGCATCAGAGAGACAGAATTGCCACTCTGCAAAGATATCTTTTTAATGCTTCTCTTCCACTCATCAAGTTCCACTTCACTGTATGAGGTCTCTGGTACTACTTCCCAGCTTTCTTCATCATTAACTTTCTGCTTCCTCCCCCTTGCTCATAAGGAGTAAAAAGGTAGCTAGTAAAGAAGCTGAGTTTCTGCATGTCTGAGAGGTCAGATTCCAGATGAAGCTTGGGGTTCAGGCCAGACTGGTGGACAGCTGCAGTTTCATCAGTAGTGATCCCTATAGGCCCAGTGACAGCTGCTCTAGTGGAATTGGGTCTTTGCTCTTCATGGGCCTGAAATTCAGAGTACTTCTATATGTTAGGACTGGCCCCTTGGCTCTCAGGGCAACTGTCTGTTTATTTAAAAACTCCCCACTCCTCTAAGGCACTGTTTCTTAAACTCTTTTGATGGACATTCATAGCAGGAAATATATTTTACTTCCCAATCCATATTAGTCAGGAAAACAGCAACTAGATTAAGTATTTCAACAGAGAGAATTTAGCACAGGGAATTGATTAGATAGATGCTGGAGGACTGAAACATTAAAAAAAGGAACGCAAGTGACACACAGGTAACACCTGCAAGAAGCAGCTCCTGCCTCTAGAGCTGGAGATCAAAGAGAAGAGGAAGTTGGGGTTATCAGAACCCAGACGTTTGAAGGAGAGGCCCTTTGGGGTTATCAGAACCCACAGGTTTGGAGGAGAGGCCCTCCGGAAGAGGGACACTGCCTGTCTGATGCTGAGAACACTCTGGGGCAGAGGGAGAAGAAATGTCATGAGGGCAGTTCTGAAGCACATGAAGCTGGGGACAGGTAAAACTGCTACCTGGCTAAAAGGCCCTTGTGGAGGGGATGCTGTCAATCACAGTCGGCCAATAGAAAGGAGCAATTTGCCTTCCTCTTCTCCGGACTTGTGCTCTTCCTCTAGTACCCCCAGTAGCCAGAGGACAAAGGAGAAATGTGGTTTGCACAGTTCCAGCTCCACCAACACAAAACAGAGGATAGAGGGTAGGTTTGAAGCTGAAAGACAACAGCTCAAACTGCCACAAAATTCTTTGCCATAACTATGAGCATACCCTCTGAATCTAATCTTCCATTGCATTCTAGTCTATTGTACTTTACCCTACACTACCTTGTCTTATCACATTTGAAATATTACACAGCTAGAAAGGACCCATCACATTGATATCATGACCTACTAATAGGCTGTGACCCACAGCAAGGAAAACTCTGCCCTAGAGATCTTTAACAGTAGTTGGGAACTGAACATTGGAATTCAGTGTTACTTACCTCCTGAACTCCTTCCATAGCAACAGTAACTTAAAGGAATTTCCTCCCAAGGTACTCCATCCACTAAATACACATGGGGGCCCACACTGCCATAGGCTTCAGGGGTATTTAAATTAAGAGGATGCAAACGTTCTGTATGCTACTGGAAGGGGGAAAGCTACCAGATAAAGGAGGTTTTGCTAAGGAGACAAGTTGAGGAACCACCAATCAAAATGATTTATTGTGTCCTTATTATATATAAGGTATTGAGAAGTTGTTTTTGGGAATACCCAGAAATTCCACATTGGAGGAGCTTGAAATACAGTGAGGAGAAAGGATGAAAGACAATGAGCAAACAATGGATGAGCTGCCACTGGGCAGTATGGTTGCTTATCAAGTGAGTGATCTAGGCAGGAAATGTTGTGAGTACAAAGCAGGGTGGTAACAATTGTGAGCAGGAATGATCTGGAAACATTTCACATAGAGGTTTCACATTAGTTTTTGCAGTAGAGGTATTTAGGTGAGGAAAGGGGGTGAATATAATCTTCCATTGCATCTCAGGTGAAGAGGACAAGAGAAACAACAGAACAAGGTGAGGAAGCACAAGGCCTGCTGGGTGCAGTACTGGAACTTGGGGATTGGAACTAGCAAGAGAAATCTGAGCATCACCAGAGCTGAGAGGTGGCAGCCTGGAGATGAAGAGGGTGTAGAGATTGAACCTCGGGAACTATCCCTACAGTTAAGGAGCAGGTAGAAGAGCTGGTGAATAACACAATGAAGTCTAGTTGGCAAAGCTCTGAAGAGAACCAGTCATAGGCCACCAAGGAGGGTGGTCAGCAAAGCCAAATGCTACAGAGGCCAAGAAGACTGAAACTGAGGAAAGACCTCTGACTTTGAACTATATGCATTAAGTCTTTTTAATGAGAGTGGCAGCTTTTGACCCCACTGCCTGTCTGTGTGGATTAATCTGTTACTACTTTCAGCTCCATCTTTTGGATTTGCACAGTGTGTTTATCACTTGGATGGGGCTAAAGTAGCCAGAGAAAACAGTAAACTCCAGTTTGTCATCAGTCCCCATTCCTTCCCAGCTGTCCATAGCCAAGTGAGGCATTTTAAGGCTGTGCTTCAGTGGCTCCTGGTCTTCCTTTGAGTGACTGCTCACCCCCAGCTCCCTGCAAAGCAGCTGTTTCTTTGTGCTGCTGTCATCCATTCTCCAGTGGCTTGTCCTGCTGAGCTGATTCTCTGGGATCCTAGCTTCAAAAAACAAGGAGCACTATGCATTGGGACCTTGCCTTCGGAGACTTCTTCATGGCTGCAGTCTGCACTACAACCCTGGCCAGCTGCCTTGCTCAGACAAGAGACTGGTCACAAGGGAAACCAGATGAGGGATAGATGGATCAGGTGAACCTATCATCCCTACTACAAAAACATGTGTTCAGCTGGTAGCAGATCAGTATCATCACCTCCAGGAGTAAAGGAGAATCTATATGCTCATTACATATGCAGAGTTGTAACCAAATTGCTACAGGTGATAGGTACAGGTGTTGCTTCTATAAGGCTGTCGGGCGGCTTAATATTCAGATTTTGTTCTGGACTTCATAGTTTAAATGCTGTCATTTCTTCTGCACAATATAAACTATGGTTATGTAGACTTTGCTTTTCTTCCTTTTAGCAGATTCCAGCTACTATCATTTGCTTCCTCATTTATACTAATAGAGTAAACCCTTATTATGGATGTAAGAAAATGGTTTTCATAATTGAACCCACTACGAAGGTAATAGGTCATGTACATAAGCTGCTTAATATTTATTAACTACACTGTGGACTGAATTGAATAGAATGTGAAATATATACTGGGATGCCCAATATTAATAGCTAGCACCAGAGCTCCTCTTGGGAAAGTTACTTTGTGTAGGAAAATATTTTGATAAACAGTTTAGGAATAGTAGGTAGCCATGAAGGTACCTGAGATGGAAATAACTAAAAATACTGAATAAAGAGAGAAAAGAAGAGCGGAGATATAGGACCAGAGAGATGGTGGATAGTAGAAAGTTGTAGCTTATGCTGAAGGGATGGGGGTCAGTGGATAAAAATGCTATGAGGGGAACTGAAGGAATTTTAAGAGCAGGGATTTTTAATTTTAGGTTTTTTGCATCCTTCATTTAAAACTCCTCATTGCTCCAAACCTTCAGAAGAGTCTGCTATACAAACAACCAAAGAAAAGGGGTTGATTTCCACATTATGTGTCAGTAGGAGTGGAGAGAAAAGAGTTGCAATGGATGAGACGTGAGGGAGTCTAAGTGTTCAGAGAAAGCAAGAACTCAGAGCCAGAAATGATGGTGAGATTGCAGACCCCCCAGGACTGTGCAATCACTGAGAGGACTTTTGCCTTGAGGGATGATAAAAAGTGGATAAAGGACAAAAATCTCTGACAGGGTGACCCAATTGGATTACACACATAGTAGCTTGCTATTTTCAACCATAATGTCTCAAGAAATTGACAAATTGAAAATGGCAGGGTCAGTAATTCACTCCCCCACCCTTTTTTTTTCTATTAAATCTCTAGGCCTCAGTTTCCTCATCATCTATAAAATCTGGACATTGGGCATAGAATCCCTCTGTGATTTCATTAGCGTCTACAGCTCTAATAATAACTAATATTTTTATGTTCCTTTTTGAGGTAAATTTACATGCAGTGAAATGTACAAATCTTAAATGTTGGTACATGAGTGACATACGGATTTATGTAACCTAAACCCTTAGCAAGATATAGAGCTTTTTAATCACTGCAGAAAATCCCTCCTCAAAGCTCTCTCCCACCACTATTCTTGACTTTTTTATCAAGATGGATTAAACAATATTTCATAGCTATTGTTAAATGACAGGCTTTGTTTTATAGCGCTCCATCAGTGTTAGTGCGCTTATTTCTCACAAGAACTGCGAGACAGATACCTCCACTTTGCAGATTAAACGTTGAGGATCAGAGCAGGTGGGTAAAGTGCTACCAAGTACAGCGGCAGGACGTGAGCCAAGGCTCGGTTCTAGAAGCTAACGCTCTTACCCTCTGTATGGTCTACTGCCCCTCTCTGAGACCATCCTGGAGAGTCAGCAAACGATTGCCTAAGAAATAGGATAGGCCCAAATTCAATCGAAATCACTGCCACTTTACAAGTTCTAAAACCTCCTGAATAATCAATCAATAATCAATCGAGGCTGTACGCATTCCACCTTACTGAATAATTCCTTTCTATCCCACTCCCCAGGGAATGGCAGAAAAGAGGTGTGAGAGACTGCAAATTCGATTTGAGTGGTGAAAACCACAGAGCCAGCGTAGGTTCCCCACATCCCAGCGGGGGATGCCGGGACAGGCGGCGGGGAAGGCGGCTGGACCAGACTCCGGGGCTCGTTCCTCTGACACCACAGGCGTCCCCTCCGAATACCGCAGGCACGAACGCGCCGTGTCGCGGAGGCTGGCCGCAGCCGAGGCTGGGCTCACCGGGAACGACCAGAGCCCAGTCAGCCGCCCGTCCTCTTCAATGTCACCATCTCCCTCCTCTCCCACCACGCACCCTCGCGCCTCCCTTCCCCCCGCACCCGGGCCGGCTCCACAAGCTCCTCCCGGAACTGACTCGGAGCCCCAGCGCTGCCTCCCCGCTAGGCCCCCGCCGCACGGCCCGCGGCTGCCATGGCAACTCTACGCCGCCGCCGCCTCTTCACGCACGTTGCGAACTAACGGACTCCGCGGTGGCTGCCGGCGCCCCACCCCCACTCCACCTGGACCGCATCGCCAACCGTGCGCCGACCTGCGGCACCTGGGTAATGAATCCGAAGGAGAGGGGCGTGAACGGGACAGCAGGTGACGGGGTGCTCGGCTGGCAGCCCCGCCCCGTCTCCCGCCGCAGCAGGCGCTGGGGCCGTGCGCGGCGGGGTTCCTCGGGCACGGGCCGTCGTGCGGGGAGGGGAAGAGGAGCGGGCACGGGGGACTCGCGGGGCATCATGGGGATTGTAGTTCTGCGGCTCCGCGGGCTTGCGGCCGCGGCGGGGCGGCTCGGCCTGGGGAACTACAAAGCCCGGCGGCCCCAGCCGCTGGCAAAGACCGATAAACTTTGAGCGGACCGAGAGGGAGAAAATTTTTCTCTTTGTCTTGAGGGGGCTGTGGGGTGGTCGCCGAACTGGGCTCTGTGCGCAGGAAAAGGGAAGTGGAGGTGAGACTCGTGCTTCCCGCCCTTTGGTCTGGTCCGCCCCGGCGGCGGCGCTCAGCCCCACCCAGGCTGGGCCACCGCCCAGCGTAGTCTCAGGGATGAGCAGCCGCCCCAGCTGCAGGGCCTCGGGCCTTCGGCGCCTCTGACCCTCCCAGGTTGCTGCCTCTCGGTGCAGAACCGTATGTATGTCACACCTTTGATGTGATACCCGAGAAACCGTATTTTAACAGGCTTTTTTCCCTTCCCGGATTCGTTTATTTCTAGGTATTTGAGTTATGGTTAAAGTAGCTCAGAGGTGTTTGCATATTAAACCCATCAATTTGTAATTACTCAAAGGGCAGTAATGTTTAAAAGGTTGAGTGTGGAAGTAGAGAAAAGATTATCATTGCTAGTATATGCTGGTATCTGGTATTTTTTACCATTTTGCATTTTTGCATTTATAGAGGTTCAAGGTTGTGAAATGAGTCCCCCCCCCACTAACCTGAACACTGCATACACAGATTTTGATTCTACTTTTTGAAGATTAGTTCAGCTTTAAATTACTAGTAACTTTTAAAGCACAGACTTTTTTTTTTCTTTAGCAGCAGGTAGTAATAATTATTTTCTTTGATTATTCCAGTGTTTTTTCAGAATTTCTCAGGAGCAAGTTTACAGAATGAAAAATGCTGTATTCTGATTTGTATTTTTTTATGTTCTCGAATGCACCTTAGTCCTTAGAGTCAACCCAAGGCCTGGCAGTAGGGAAGCTGATACAGATTTAGAAAACCTTCCTTGATTACCCTTTAAAATTTTTCAATAGGTAGATAACCATTCTAGATGTTTGCTATTTTATACAGTAATTCCTTGATCGTGGGCTTATTGTGTGTATGTTTTTAGAAAAAAGACCAGGAATCTTATAAAATTCGTTTTCTCTCAATTAAAATGAAGCTGTAAATTTTACTTAAAAGTAGCAATTTTGTACAAGAAAGAGATGGAAAGTAGGTTTAGTAAGACCAATAGAAAAAACTGAGGCCTTAAGTTACACAGTGTAGGGATTCGAAGTACTTTATGTATTCATTCACGATTTGTGAAGAATTTACTGTGTGAGGCATTATGCCAGGTGGCTGGAATAAAGGGATGAATGAAGATAGTCTGTGTCCTGATGGGCCAACAGTCGTGTTATCACAGTAATGTGATTAAGATACGTGTAAATTGTATGGACCCAGAGTGGAAATAAATAATCATATGACAATAACATTTATTAAATACTTATCCTACACAAGCATTGTGCAGAGTGTTTTGCCTGCAGCTTATTACTTAATCCTTACAACAACTGTGTGAATTAGTTACTGTTATTTAGAGATGAGGAAACAGGTTTAGACACCTTGCCCAAAATCATAGTTTGTAAAGTATGAACCTGGGGTTTCAACTCATGTGACTGATGAGTCATGATGTAAGTCATGATCTCAAGCACTGATGCCATTCTCCCTGTCAGTTAGAGAGATCCTGACTGTCTAATGATTGAGGGGAGGTCTTCAGTGTGATGTGACTTGTGTTAAGACAAATAAGCTTTCATTGGGGAGAGGATGAGGAAAGTTATTCAAGGTAAATGGCACAGTATGAGTAAGGGATAGATTTAAGAATGAGTGTTTTTTATTTGGGGAACCCTAGGTAGTTCTGAATGACTGGATCCCAGAATATTTGCAAGTAGTGAGAGAGGCCAGATCTTAAAGTACTTGGTACCATGATCAGAGTTTAGAATTTTTCTTAACATGGAGTAACCATTGAAAAATTTCAAATGGAGTAGTGGTATAATCAGGTTTGTATTTTAGAAAGATAACTCCAGCTCCAGTGTGGAGAGTGGACCTAGGAGAGGAAAGATTAGAGTGATGATAAGGTATGGAAATCAGGTGTAGAAAAAACAAAAGTCCAGTATTATTTCTCTATCCCTATGAATGTCTATATGTCAGTATTCTTTTTTTTTTTTTTGAGACAGAGTCTCACTCTTTTGCCCCGGCTAGAGTGAGTGCCGTGGTGTCAGCCTAGCTCACAGCAACCTCAAACTCCTGGGCTCAAGCGATCCTCCTGCCTCAGCCTCCCGAGTAGCTGGGACTATAGGCATGCGCCACCATGCCCGACTAATTTTTTCTATATATTTTTAGCTGTCCACTTAATTTCTTTCTATTCTTTTTTTTTTTTTTTTTAGTAAAGACAGGGTCTTGCTCTTGCTCAGGCTGGTCTCAAACTCCTGAGCTCAAAGGATCTGCCTGCCTCGGCCTCCCAGAGTGCTAGGATGACAGGTGTGAGCCACCGCGCCCGGCCCCCTGTAGTGTTTAAAGGGCATCATTTGTGATAACAGAATATCTCAGGAATTTCATTGTGAAAAAAACATGCAGCAAAACGTCAGATCTCTTGGTCAATATGTGCAGCTTGCTGAGAAGAGACCCAGGTTTTTATAGTGTATTAGGCAAGTCTAAGTGCCTTATGAATACTCATTGTATTACTGACAAAGTAGTGCAAAGTCACCTTGAATTTTAAGCAGATGACATTTTCTGTGATTGCGTTTCAAGGAAGCTTATAAGCATTATCCAAACATTTTGCATCAATAATGACCTCATTACAGTCCTCACAATTGATGGCTAAACTCTGGGCAGGGAAACAGTATCATTCATGTTGTACTCTTGTTATATTCATTCAGTTTTTTTAAAAACCTAGATTACAATTATTTCTGGTTCTAGTTATTTTATAAATATGATATAGCTGTAGCAAGTGATGACCTAACTTATTCACAGTCTCTATTTATGTAAAGAAATGATTCATTCATTTTCTCATTGTGAATTTTTTTTTAAACGACTGCGTGGTGCCGTGGGAATGAAAGTGAGTAAGAGCTGCCGGAAGGAGGTTATATTCTTCGTGGTCAGGCAGGGGGACGAAGAAATGCTCCGAAATAACAAGTACACAGTAGAATGGGGTTCTGTGACTGTTCTAACAGTGAAGGGATTCAGGAGAGTGATGCTGAGTGGGAATGATCGGGAAAGACTTCGAGGAGGAGGGATCGCTTGCGGTGAGCTCTGCCGTGTGGATTGCACTGCGGTGGGAAGGGATAGAGCAGGAGGAAGCCCATTTGAGTGGCTGGAACTTAGCAAGCAAGTGCATGGTATGTAACTGACCAGGCCATTTTGGCCGAAGCATGGGTGCTGGTGGAAATCTGAGTTTCTGGAGTCGGGCAGACGATAGAGAGTGTGGGAGGCAAACTACTGAGAGGTCAGGTCTGGAGATAAATTTGGAGAAGTCATGGGCATAAACGTGATCTTTGAAATTAGGCTTTGGATTCTTACGCCTTGGCAAAAGAGTCTGACCCACAGGAGGGGATAACTAAATCCAGGGATGACATCAGCTGGTGTAGAACAGGCACAGAGACGGTGAGAGCGCAGAGTAGCTTGAACGTGGGTGCGGCTCTGCCTGCGTGCGCCTCGTCTTTGTGAGACCTGGTGGATGGAGGAGTTGGGACGACGCACGGGTCGGCGCTGGGGGTCTTCCACAGAAACTCAGTGCTGAACTGCAGCTCAATGAAATCTTGTTGAAACCTTTATTCCTTTAAGACCTTTAAAAAAATAGGAACTTGAGCTAATTTTAGCTAAATCTAATATGTGTGTGTATGAAAATGAATGCTGCTTTTGAAATTCAGCACATGCGGTATCTCTTTTCATTTAAACAAATGATCCTTCTGTTTTCCTCTAAACTGTTTTATTAAGAAGATATTCAGTGAAGCCCTGTACATATTAACAACAATTCCTGCATTTCCTTTGATCTTCCCCACCGATGATTTATTCATCGCATGCGATATGCGTAAATCACATTGTGCCATCTACTCGACTCTGTAGCAATTGTTCATTTGTGGCACTTCATTGACTGTACTTTGATAAATCACATTAATATGGGTGTGTTTTGTAACTTTAGAGGATTCCCCGAGGCTTTCTGCAGACTCTTTTAAATGCGAGATAGATGGAGAGGTAGATATACACATACACTGTGTATACTTAGCTACTAGACACAGTTCTTTTGAACAGTTTGGCTTCTCATTTATACTTTATAGAAAATAAGTAACATGGAACTGCTGAATCTTGACTCTGGGGAGAAAGTTAGCCTTAGACTTCATGGCTCAAAGTGTAAAGGGGAAGGCTGGAAATTATCTAATTGTGTTGATTTTAATAAGCAGTCTGTTTTAGTATAATTAGAGAAGATTTGAGGATTATTTAAGATTTTTGGGGGGGGGCCTGAGTTATTTAGATGGGCTGTCTGTATATCCCAAAATGGCTCAGAATGAAAGCAGTGACTTAACCCAACTTTTGTCAAAGACAGAAGGTTAGGAGGGATGGAGAAAACAGCTGCAGGGCAGGTCATTCTGCCTGCAGTTCTTTAATGAGCATGTACATGAGGCATTATGCCAGCAAGGCCCTGCAGGTGATACGGAGATGATCAACAGTTCATGCTTACTGTTCTGAATATTAACTCATTTAATCCTCACTGAAGTCTTTGAGGTAGGCACCATTATTATCTCCATTTCACAGATGAGGAAACTGGCACAGAGAGGGTAGATAACCTGCCCAAGGCTGCCCAGCTGTTAAATGATAAAGTCATGCTTGGATCCCAGGCTACACTTTTAGCTGTGACTGTAGCTTGTCACTCAAGCCCTGAGTCCTGTTTTTAAGAAGCTTACAGTTGAGTGCAAAAGGCAGAGTATGCTAAAGAATAATATTTAAAGAGCCATAACACAAGTAGAGCATACTCTCAGAGGTCAAGATCAGGGCAGGGTCCTTGGGGGTGATGAGCTTTCCATTTCTTTCTATTTTTTGTAGAGATGGGATCTTGCTATGTTGCCCAGGCTGGTGATCCTCCTCTGAAAGTGATCCTCCTCTGAAAGTGCTAGAATTACAGACATGAGCCACCTTGCCCAGCTGAACTTTCCTTTCTGATGCCTGGCTGTCGGTTCAGAGTCACACATGAGCTTTCTGATGCAGGCCGCCCCACGCAGGCAGTCTTTGTCGTATTTCCTCCCTTTCTTTCAGCCTTCCTCATGCCGGCCAGGGATTCCTACGCACTTTCAATAATTATTAATGGAAGAAAATGATGACAGTGGCAGTATGCTTATCTGTTTCAGGGGATTGGCTTAACTTGGCTCCAAATATTGCTTGGCATCAGGAGTCCCAGTGAGACGATGAACTTTTGACTCTTAAAAGAACTTCAGTGGGTCATTGCTCAGCTTGCAAGATTTGGCAGCTGTGAACCATTTATCTCTCCAGTGTGATAGGTGGTGGCGTGGCACTGAATGCAAGCTCTAAGCACAAAGCATGCAGCGAAAGGAGACCATGCTTTAGTCGGGGCGGCCCTGGGAGGCTCAGAACCCCCATCCCCTCCTGCCCCTGTCTTGCCCGGTCTCATTTTCTCTCCTTCATTGCAACCGTGAATGAACCTTAGCTCATTCATGTCCAAATGATAGAGAAGAAAGCTCACTTTTCTCTTAGCCCGCTTAGGGAAGGCCAGATTGTCTTTCTTACATTGAGTGAAAATTACTGAGGATTTTTTTTCTTTTTTTCTTTTTGGTCTTCAGAGGCAACGTCTCTTGTTTTACAGACACGTGGAAATTGAGAAGAGGACTCAAGATTTACTATCTGTGCCCTAGCCTGGCAGCTCCAGCCTACATCACAGCTGTAATCATATGTGATGCATTTTTATTTACAGATTAGTAGGCTCTGACTCTGACATATGACTAACCGGGAAGCTCCTCCCTACAACAGTTGTATGTCATCTGCTTCGGAGAACTAATTGCTTGGCAATTCCCCTTTGGTAATTCCCTCTTTATTTTCTGATGAGTTACTTAACAGCGATGGGCTTGTTGAGCAGAGCGTGGAGTTTAATGTGTGCTCCAGAAACTCCACTGTAGGCCTGGGGGATATGTTTTTCGAATTCTGTTTAGCTCTACTGAAGGAACACTGAAACCATTATATGGCCTGTTAATATTTCACTCAATACCAGGTTAAAAACTGAGCTGTGTGCAATTTTCCAAAAGAAATCAAAACCAGGCTTCTTTTTAAAATGTGCCTCCGTGCATTAGAAAATTATTAAACAAGGAATTTAATATTTATAGAATGTTTAATGCTCTTTTAACAAATATGATTTGAAATGCAGTAGCTCTCCGGTGCACTGCAGAACGAGTGTGGTATGGTGGAAAGCATTTGGGCTTGCAGTTTGGAGCCTGAGTTTCTGTTTCCTGCCCTGCTACAGGGGAACTTGGGCCACTCCCTCTATCTCCTTGCAGGTCCTCAGTTTCCCTGTCCAGGAAAAACAAGGAGTTTGAAAGAAATGATCCCTCGGGCCTCTTCTATCTCTGACATTGTACAGTTGCATGAATAGATTTTATTGTAATTCTTCCTCTCACCTCCCCCAAGACCTTTGCTTCTGTCAAACATCATTTGCTGTTGTTTGACTTTCTTAGGTTTTTTATTTAATTAGAATTTATATTTTAGCTATTATTGTGTCATTATTTATAGAGTAAGTCATAAGTGGTGCCTAAAATCATTTATCACCTCATCTATATTAGTTTCATACCTGAATACTTCCTCTGCTCCTTTTTACTGTTCTTGCTACTATTCCCCAAACAATATCCATTTCTGGAGGTGGAATGCGTTATAACTGGAAAGAATCTTTTAGCTAATTGTGGAATTATTTTTTGCAGGAGAAGTGCAGAACCTCTGTTTTTCTAAGCAGTAGTACCAAGGGCCATATTCTCCTTTTAATTTGCAAGTAGAAATCCTTTTGGTGTCGTTCGGTTTTACCTGGAGGTGCAGGTTTTAGTCTCTAGGTAATTCCTTTTCTCTTCTCCATCAACTTTCCCAATTAGTATGTGCAGCATTACCTTGTCTTTTGGGTTAATTTATAAACAGTTCATACTGATGCCTCTTGATTCATTGCAATTAATAGTTTCTTTAGGCAGCCCGTGCAAATAGATGAGGTGGCATTTGAGAGGTTTTTGTTATGTTTTGTTGCTTTCTTTTGTTTGTTTCGTAGGCAGAGAGTAAGGGAAGAGGCAGTACTTACCGTGGGTAAAAGCGAAGGCTTTGAAGTCAGATTGAGGTTTGAATTCTGGTTCTGGCTCCTTAAGCTGTGTGGCCTGGGTCACATACATGTCTTAAATCTGTGGTCCTCAATTTCCTCATCTGTTAAATGGGGGTGACAGCAACACCCCCAGGATTGTTGGAAGGGTCAAATGCATACTCACTATTTATCTATACAGTGTATGGTAGTATTTCAGTAACTAATAAAAACAAATGCACCTGCCCCTCCCCCCCACCACATACAGACACACACACACACACACACACACACACACACACACACACACACGGAAGGCATGGCATTTAAGAGCTGGAGAAAGAAAATAAGAGCAAAGGAAAGTATTGTGTTGTGGGGATAATCAGGGTGGGAGGAGCCCCTCAAAGCAGCCAGTCCTCATGGACAGGGCTCGACTCCCCAGTGGACCTCTGAGATGTGGGGAGGACTAGATTCCCTCCACTGATCAGGACCGTGACCTTCTCCATTGGTTAATCTGCTCCATGGAAAAGGGTGTCTGTTCACCACACACGGCTGATGGAAATACTATGTTTTTAAGCATTTATTGCCCAAACCTTACAACAATAAAGGGAAGCCAATAAAAGCAAAATTTCCCTTTGATTCCACCATCCCAGTCCATAAATCAAGTTCACTTTCATGTGTTGTTTTTTTAGTTCTTAACAATGTACCATATATCATTTTTTCAGTTTTGCTTTTCCCATTTAGCATAAACATTCTCATTTGCAACCTAGACTATACAATTATAATTTGCAAGGATTATATAACGTTCTGTCAAGCTGTTTTATCTTATTTTAAGTTTCTTATCATTTTTAGACATTCAAGTTGTTTCTAATTGTTTACTATTGTAAAACTTCAGTATCTTTGCACACTGAAGTATTTACTTAGGACAGGCTGGCATCAGAAGGCTTATTACTAAGTTAGAGGAGGCTTGCTCTAAATTGCTTTGTAAAAGACCTGTACCAATTTACATTGTTACTAATGATATTGGAATGTGTCTTGCTTCAGCCTGGTTAATTGTGGGACTTACTATTTTTTGGCTAATTTAATAGACTCTGGTTTTGAAATTTGCATTCCTTTGATTCCTTTGATACATTTCAGAGATACATTTCCATCTATGTTTATTTACTAATTGTCCTTTTTACAATTAGCAAATGAGAGTCTTGATGTTTTCTAATCTATGTGTATAAGCTCTTTATGTGTTCTAGATTCTAATCTTTTATTAAAGTCATTTTCCTGCAGCTATTTCCCCAGTCCAGTTTTCTTTTATTTCAATGATAATACTTTTTGTTGTATGAAAGTTTGCATTTTTAAATGATTGGTCTCTCTTTTCTTCTGATTATACCCAGGGGCAGTCTGGAAGGAAAGAAGTGAGATAACCGTAGTTTAGATTCTGTAACAGGCTGGCCAACAGGCTTTGCTGGGAACAGCTCTCACTTTCTTCTGCTCATTGCTCCCCTTGGAAACCGCTCCCTGTCAAAATCCTAGTGCTTTCCATTTCCATGGGCCACCTTTCCCCTTTTCCTCCCACCTGCTCCTCAATCCTTGACCGTGGCCCACCTGTGCCAGTTTCCTGGCTGTGGCATCCTTCTGCCCAGAGCTGGCGTTCTCTCTCCTCCATTGCTGGAATGTGTGTTTCTCAGGGAGCCTTACCCCAGGAGCAGTGGGTGGAAACATGCCTGGCCACTTCCCTCACTTGGACCTGGAGAGATCAGTCAGGAGTTTCAGGCCTGACCAAAGTTTAACCATTTTCCAAAGATCCCGGGTTGGGGTCTTTACATCTTCGGCCATATAATCCTGCTACCCTACCCAGCACGCTGCCCTGCTGAGGGTTGGGCTCCTTGGCTTTGGTTTTCATCCGTGTTGGCACTACAGCGGCACGATGCTAGTCCAGTTCCCTTCCTGTTGTACCTCTTCCCTGGAGATAGCACTTTAGCTGGGCAGCTGGGAACAGCTTCCCAGGTATTGAGTTTTGGGGAAGTCTGATGTCAAAGTCTGAACTTGGGCGAGTGGCTCAGCTGGGCTGGGGAGGTTTGGCACATCACGTGCCTCCTCAGTGGCCTCTCTAGAGGTGCGGCTGTTCTGGTCCAACCCATTTTCCTCTCTGAAGTCAAAATGAACATTTCTTAATATTAGAACCCGTTCACATCTCTGTTTTCCTTAACCCTCTCCTGGTTTATTCACAGCCATCAGTATGAATCCAGGATCCTTAAACTGGTCCCCTACGTTTCGGGGACCTTGTTTATCTCTTCATCCTTATCACTCTCCTATTGCCCCAAATTTGCTCCACTTAGGTCTTACAGCACTTCCTCCTTAAAGCGCAGTGCTCTCTGGTATGTCCCAGCTTTTAGACGTGCTGTTCCTCCTCCTTAGAACCCAGCACCTCCCTCCTCCTGTTTGGTTAACTTTTCTGTCATTCTTAAAATCTCAGCATGTAGTCCTTTCCTTAAGGAGCCCTTGGACTAGATTCTGGCCTCCCATAGTAAGTACCCTGTTCTTCCCCTTTCATGACATTTGTCAGCCCTTTTCCCAGCACAGTGATAGGAGGAACCCGCCCCCCCCCAACACACACCATTTTCAACTTACAGCATATAGTAAATCTGTAATAAATACAGATATTTCCCCTATGATATTTATTTTTATGTTACAAATTGGATGTGATTCCATCTATTACTATGGACCATGACTTACGTAATTGTTTTCTGGAACCAGCATGGCGTCCAGTGGAACACAGTGGCAGAAAAATCTTTGGCCAGCTGTTTGTTTAATTGGCTTTGTGTATCACACAATGGATGACAGAGGTGATAAAAACGTGTAAGAAGCCTGGGCTAAGGAGAAAGGATAAAGAAAGGCCCACTGATGAATTTTCTGGAATGAAAGCTATATGTAATAGAATGCTGGATTTGCTCAGTGTTATTTAAGTTTGATAATACTGCATTTACAACCACACAAAACACTTATTATTGAAATTAATACAGGTAAAATGGCTTTGTTTTTGAATGTCTAAAACTATCTTTCTTCACATTGAAAAAATTCCTATTGAATTTTGGTTACATGAAGATTCTTAGAAATGCAGCTATTGTGTTGAATGAATGAATGAATTTGAGGTTCACATTTCTAATGTCTTCCCTGGCCTTGATCAGTCTCCCTTAAGTGCTTTTGGGACCCCACTCTCCAGTTCAGGCGAGAGTTCCTGGTGAGATAATTATTCCAAGGAGGATTTTATCTGGAAGAGAGTAGCCCTGGAGTTTTAAGTGAGGTTGGTCAAGTTCAGGTGAAGTACCACAGGGAAAGGGGAACCATCTGAAGGGGTTAGAGGGACCCTGAAACCCTCCTGCATAACCCTGGTTATGAGGAATGAGCCCAGTGGGTCCGGAGGTCTCTCCGAAGATGATGTCTGTGCCTCTTTGAGTTGGCCGGCCAGGTGGTCATCCAACTGCTCCATCTTGCACATGGCTTCATCTAGAAGTTGCCTTGGTGGTGTTAGATGAGGTGAGGACACCTTTTCTAGGTAGAGGGTGTCCATGTGTGGTCGTTGGTGTGAGGACCATGTGCTAGACAATATGTCAGATCCTGTTAGAGGTTCTGGCAGGGGTGGAAAGGCCTGCCGTTAGCAACTGAGGCCCTGGGCTCTTCGTCCAGTGCAGCACCACGTACAGCGGGCCCCCGGAGCGCTTTCTGCCTTGCTGTGCTCTGGCAGGTTCCGAGTGGAAGCAGAAAGGAGTCTGGATGAATTTTGGTTAGTCTTCCCCATTTCCAGTTCACCTCTGGAGCTGCCTGGGTCACTGCAACCCAGACTAGAAAGAGGTATGACCTCGAGTTGTGGCTTTTATTGGGAGATAGCCTTTATATAAGGAGCTAGGAAAGAATGTTTTCCCCTGGCTGCTGCCTCTCTGGTGCCTGATCTTATACTTTCCATAAGATAGCAGTTTTGTTTGGTTTGGTTTGGGTTTTTTCTTTGATAAGTGGTCATAGACCTGTAAGACAAGTATATCTATTATTATACTGATAGAAGAAAAAAAATGATCTAGTTATTTATTTGAAAAATGTCCTTCCATAAAACTTTGGTTTATCTATTGAGTTTGAAGGAAATATGATGATAGCATCTAAGTCCAAATTTTGGTATTTTATTTTGGCTTCCCTGTTCTATTTCAGCCCTGGTAACCCTTTGTACCTTTGTCTACTCTTCAGAAGGAACAGGTTGTGTGTTTTTTTTCCCCCATCTCAGCATCATCCAAATGAACAGTACTATTTTAACAATCTGTGTAAACAGATATAAAAGGATGAAGACTACTTACTTTATTTTTCCTCCCGGCGAGCTGCAGATCTATTTCAATCATCCTAGAGATTAGAAGAGGAGAATGTGAGCAGTAAGCAGCAGTGAAATGAAGGAAAGTATTTCTGAGTGTGACCTTGAACTGTGGGTCTTACCGGTAGTATATGAGCCTTCTCCAGACTCAACTCCAGAAGTCACAAGTCCTGGAAGGAGAGTTATTAATCTATGGAAATGAACAAACACTAGTTTTTTGCTGTCCTGTGCACAGAACATTTGGTGACCTGAGTAATCTCAAAATTTCTGTCTCTAAATAGTGCACTTACTTTAACTGTTGCCCTGAAGTCTTAGAAAATGATTTTCTTAAAAAAAAAATTTTTTTTTAACTTTCCGATTTTAAGTGTCCAGGGTCTTCAAAGACTTTACTGGGATGAAAGAGCTATTTCCTGTTTCTCATGTAGGACTAGTCGAAACTACCCTCGTCTCTTGATGGTGTTTTGCAGTCTGAGCCTCTGATGTAGTAACTACAGGCTTTATAAGCACAGTTATCCAGACCTTGTGTGATGCTTAGTGTGTCATGGGTCTGCCTCAACTGATAATAGCACATCACAGAATTCAGAGTGCCTTCAACAAATTGTTTCAATGGATAGTCGTAATGACTTCTTAGCTAGAAAGTATCCTCATTTTTTAGGGGAGAAAACAGAACCTTAGTGGTTGACTGATTTATTAGGTTCCAATGGCTAGAAATGCATGTAGCCTGTGCTGTAACCCTGGTTTTCTGACTTGTAGTTCAGCTCTCTTCTCCACGACCTTGTACAGCTAAGGTACACCAGGAATTAGGCAGTTGTGTCTCTGAAGTCGCAGAATGAAAAGATACGACTTTGCTTAGTTGAGTTGGCCCACTAGAACAATTTTGAGTTGGAACTGGGAAGGCAAAGGAATGCAAGAGTTCAGTCTCTTGAATATACCCAATTCCTAGTTACCCCTTGAAACAACTTCGTTATAAATTTAGATGTTACGTTTAGTGCCTAGGCCTAAACTTGATGGCTAGGTGGAGAGTGGTTTTCCTTTTGCAGCCACTGCACCTTTAAAGTTGAGCTTTTTGAGTTGTATTTCCTTTAATGTACCCGTGTCAGCAAGGTTAAAAACATCAGGAAATCAAATTGATCTCATATATGGAATCTTGAAATATGATGCCTTCTCTGAGAAGTCCTTTCCTGTGCAGAGGGGAAGATAGTGCTGTCAGGTCATTTCCCTGTCTGTAGGTCCCTACCGTCTTTCTGCTGCATGTTACAGAAGAGGTTAGAGGAAGCTCATCCAGCCACGTGTCACTTAGCTGTATGCCTCCTGGGCAAGAGGGAGCCGAAAAACAGGAGTTGCTTCCATGATCATTAAGAATCTACTGCACTGCAATATCTAGGGCTTAATCTTTTAGTAAAATACACTGTCCATCTGCCGATACTAGAAGCATGTATACTAACTGTTACAAAGCCTTTTCTGTCTTTGCAGAAGTAATTTGGTGGTGACCATGCTATTAGGTGCGGAAATACTTAGAATCTGATTCCCTCTTGAACTTGACTGAAGCCAGATTTTATATCTGGTAGCCTCATTAGTGATTCTGCAAAGTAACTACACAAAGGCCATCTCTTAGGCGTCCCTCAATCTCTTTACAGCTTTGCCCCCAGGAGTCAAGGAGATACGGCCTGGCGGGGAGTTTTGCTTGGTGATGGAGTAGCTAAGAATGTTTCTCTCTAACAGGTCACAGAACAGAAAGTGTTGGTGGACATCTCTTCTTGCCCCAAGATCTTCGTTGGAAGTCCTCGGGACTTGGTGTCTTTGCCGTTCAAAGTATTAACGAACTCTCCAGGAGGCATAATGTGTCACCATTTTATTCTGGGCCACCCTAAAGGATGACACCCAGCTTCAGAGACCTCCTGTTGGACGTCATCCCTGAGAACCAATGTTGTAGCTCTCCCATTGTCTGAAGTCTCTTTCCAACTGGTGTCGAGCTGGTGCAGGCTTAGTCGTTAATGGCCAGCATGATGTTGAGTGTTCTGCTTCATCAGCTTGCAGCTGTACACCTTTTGTCACTTGCAGAGCAGCAACTCCCTCTCGAGCTCTTGGGGAGTCTCTGCACAAATGCGCTAGGAAAAAGGCACCAATCCATTCTTTCCAACTTGGCGTTTGCCCACAGGCGTAGTCCTGGGATGACCTGGAGCAGAGGCAGTGGAGGATAAATTCATCTTGCACAGACTTGTTTGTGCTAGTTCTAGCCTGTCTCTCACCACAGATCTAGCTTTTAAATACTCAAGTGATTGGTTTTGTGTAGGAATGTGTGGATTGTTGGATTGGAAGAATTTTCTCTCCGGATTTCTAGTGTTTACATAAGCAGATATAAAAGAATGTTCTATCACTGATTTAAATAGCAGGACTTATTTTAAAAAGTTATGGGTGCTTAAAGGTGGTACGGAATAAAAATGTCTGGTTTTTTTTTTTCTTTATTACAAGTTGTAATACAACCCAATGGTATATATTAATGTTTTGTCAGGAAAGGGTCAAAATGGAAAATTTGCAACAAAGACAAACTAGAATAGAACAAGTGCAAACAGAAGCTGACAAATATATGCCCCTTGTTGGGAGTTCAGCCCATGGAATGTTATGTAGGACAAAAGGAATGGAAGAGATATTTCAGTAACATTTTGTTCTCTGTCAAAAACCTTCTGAAATATAAATCTGCTGTGTATTGGAGAATGGATACAGCAATTGATTCAAGTTGAATAGCTTTCATTTAACTAGAGTATCCCACAGAAAGCAGTTCTTGTTCTGACAACCATATTTGTGCTTTCTTTGACTTAAAGAAAATTGAATTCATGTTTACATACCTTATAGGATTGTTTTATGGACAAAGACCCAGGTCAGATCCCATCACAGTGGCTAGTGTTACAACAAATGGAAACATTTCTAAATGAAATAACCTTTCCAAGCCATGGGCAGTGCTTGCAGTAATAATACTAGGTTGGTATTACGAAGCCATTTGCAACTATAAATAATTCAGTCGTAGATGTGCTTTTTTTAAAAAAAAAAATCTGTTTTTTTTATAATTCTAGTCTCTTGCCAATATACATACCCATACACATACTTCACCTATTTGCATAATAGAGAAGGAGGACTATGAATATATATACATATATATGCATACGTATGTATGTAATAGAAGTCGGTTTTCTTTTGGACTCTCTGGAACAGATTACCTTTTCTCTTCTCCTCATGTTGGCTCCCTGAATTGCTTCTAATTATTGAAATTCCGTAATTGCCCACAAATATGAATGTGTTTTTCTAAGGGTCTTGCCATGTCAGCTGATCTAGCTGAAAGCTAATAGCCAGTATTACTGGTTTAAGGAGCTGAACTTCAACATCAAGGGCTGCCTGAAAAGGGTATTCTGTTTTAGTCTCCATTTCTACACTCCTCAAGGAAAAAGTAGGTGCTTAATGTTTTGTTTTGTTTTTAAATTCCCAGGTCATTCTGGCATTGATCCTGGATTCACTGCAAATGTAATTTTTAGCAATAACTATTACTCCTGAGATATTTTGGCTCTCTGTGGGCTGTGGTTCAGTAGACCTGAGATTTTCCGGATACATTAAGGACTTAAATACAGAATATCTTAAAATTTTAGGGTTATTGATCAAGAGAAACCTTCTCTAGGAATAAAGGTCTGCTAGTTTTAGCCCCATTTTTACCTTCAAGATTCTTAACTGGATACCTTATATTTTCTTTGTTTTCTGTGTTTATGCTAATTTTCCACTTGGGTTTATTGTTTTCTTACTTGGGAACTACTTTTTTGTAAATACACAGCCCTTAAAATTATAAAACAGTTCCAACCTGTTCATTCTTCATACCTTGACCATCTTTTCTGTCTTATTACTGAACCATCGTTTCTCTTTCTGCATCTCTTCTGGGATTTCGTTTTGCTCAGCTAAAATTCTAGCGTGTGATTTTGAATGCTATGATTTGAGTTTCCTGACCAACTTCTCCTTGCGTCCGAGTCCATTTCCTGTGCTTAAAGCTGTTGGCATTCCATTCACTGCTCCTAGTCAAAACTGAAACTTCTTGCACCAATAAGATTAGTCTTTGCAACATTATTAATTTCTTCCTTTTCTATTTCTTGTTCCATTGTTATTTGTCAAAGATGAAATTTGTCAGTAAGAAATTCATTTTGCTGTCACTTACTAAAGATCTCTTGGGATTTTCTGTTCTACTCCTGCACGCTACAGCTTCAAACTGCAACAATCATCAACTGGTCTTTGACAAATGAGTTGTCCCTACACATGGTTTACAATATTACACTAGCTGTTTAAAAATAATTAAGCTTCTCTCTGTGTTCTTTGCTGTGGGTCAGGAACTTTACTTACTTTGCCATCCAGCACAGAAGTTAATCACAAATGAGTCCTCTGAACCAAATAATTAAAAATAGAGCAAAGTTTCTGAACCAGGCGGTTGGCAGAAACGTCTGTACTTCCATCTGTGCATGGTTAGGAAAATATTTCATGATATTTAAATAGCATCAGCTTTGCTCTCTTTTGTGTGAGAGTGTGTCTGTGTGTCTATGCGTAATTCATTGCTCTAAAGGTTTGTTTGACTGTTAGCTAATCTTGAAAAAAAGAAAAGTCACTGACAAGGAAACAGGAAAGCAAATCCAGGTGTTTTGTGCATACATTCTTTATTTGCCAGTTTCTGTGAAGGAGCAATGGTCTTGCCTTTGCCTTTCTCTCTCACCGAAAGTTTCTCTCGTAGCACGTGCCTCTGAAAATTAAAGAACATTGTATTTTGACTTTGAAATCTTTATGTCTTTTGATTTTTCGCTTTGCTAATGGCTTTTAGGAGCCTTTCTAATATACGTGAAATGTTGATGAATTGGTTTCAGTTTGGAATGTGGCAGGTTAGGAGCTTTTGCTCTGTGGAAAGAGGATTTATACCTGGAATATACATCAAATTCACGAGCACTTTGTGACGTAAGTACAGACACAGGGGTGAGTGGTTTTGAGAGGAGTTTATTCCTTCAACTTGGATTTTCCTTTGTTCTTATCAGTAATCAGTATCTCATAAAATATATGCTGTTTTGGCCGGTTCCACAGTTACTTTAAAAATATATTTTCATTTATTGAGATATCAATTGCTATATAGTATAAAGGTTATTCACCTCTGATATTTTTCTGTTGTAAGGATCTCTTTTTATCCCTGAAAAACTCTTCAAGGTTGGTTTCCTTCTCCCAGGAGAGCTGTTAAATAACAGGAGAGCATTAAATAACAACTAATGCCTAATAAATACACTGAAGGGAGATTAGGAATTATTAAAAGGAAAAAAAAGGAAATGTCTTAATTTCATTCCTCTGGCTCTGAAACACGTGTATTTCTCAGAGTTGTCAGTTTGCTTATGTTTCCAGAAACTTAGCGGGTAGGCATATTTATAACACTGTGATAATAGAATTAAACACTGAAGTCAAGAGCTGTAGATTCAGTATGCTCACATTAATTGAAATTAAGGAAAGAGGATTAGCTTCATTATTAATGTGGCAGTGAATTCTTGAGGTTAGCTATGAATATCAGATATAATCATTGATAGTTTAATTACTTAGGTAATCATGAAATTTAAAATTGGGAGGGTCCTTAAACATCTTTTTGTCCAGCCTCCTTATTTTACATTCAACTTAATTCTATTGATTTCTTATAAACCTACTATGTGCAAGGCATTATGCTAGGAAAGAACAGTATAGTTGAATGAGTTGTGGCCCATGGTTTCAAACCAATTAATCTTTCATTACTCTTTGATTTCCTTTTCTGTATTATTTGAGGGACAACTTTTGCAAAGAGATAAGTGGATTTTGCTAATGTTTATTCTTTGTCACTGTAAGACATTATGACTTCATTTATTTTGTGAACTCCAAATACACATAAAGATGAATGTCTTTATACTTTAACACTGGATTTTGCTTATTGTTGCGTCTCAAGGCAAAACTCCAGTCTTCTCATATAATACAGCTAAATCACTTTAATAGAAATGGGATTCTTCTGAAAGGGTGCCTGGATACTCAAGTTCTTCACACTTTTCTTATGGAACCATTAGATTTGTTTCTGTCATTCATTTGGGCATCTTCTAGATGTCATACAAAGTTTCACTTAAAAAAACAGAATTTGATTGCTGGTATTTTAATTCAATAAATTATTATTGATAAATATTTATTTACCAGATTGGTGAACAAAAACACAAGGAACGGTGTACACACTCCAAAAATCTCACAGTGCAGAGAGCCTATTCTTTTAATAATAATAATGGCTGGCCGGCGTATTGAGGATTTAGGATGTGTCAGTCACTGTACTAATCACTTAATCCTCACGGTCAACCTACATAGGTCGTTATTATCTCCACTCTCCAGATAAGGTAACTGGGTTAGTAGCTTGCCCAAGGTCACAGCGCTGGCAAGGGGGCACTGGGCTGCAGCGCACGCCGTTTTAACCGCAGACCCTGTGCTCTCAACGCGGCACTTTATTGCTGTCCACCTGGAAGTAACCACTATAGAAAAATGAGGTTTTAAATTACTTTTAACAGAAGTACACAGTAATGCACCCTAGCCAGGCCATTATTTTGTTTTCTCTCCTTTTTCCACTCTTTTCTCCCTGTTTTATCATATCTCTTCCTTCCTTCCTTCCTTTTCTCTCGCCATCTCTTGGAGCACAAGAGAGGACATACGGACACACTCAAAGATTAAGGAGGGTGTTCCTTGCTGTGATGTCCAGGATGTGTTGTCACTAGCCTTGGGGATTCTTAGTGAGGTGTCAGGTTTTTGCATCACTCAAATGACACATGCCCTTCCAAGTAAGGCATGCTGTCGGGGATACCACGGAGAGGGGTGGGTTCACGTGACCCTGCCGACAGATCTCTCACAAGCTTGTCCCGTAGAAGTCACAAATATTAACTCTACAGACATGTGGTCCTTAAACAGTGTGACTTAAAATAGAGATACATTTTTGGTAACCAGTGTGAAGGCACTTCATAACACAATCAAGACCCTTGAGTGGAACACGTTAAGATAACATAACCTTGTTGGCCCTTAATGCTTTAATGTGATCTTTCAGCAAGTAGTAATACCCAGTATGGTGTGTGTAAAAATTAGAATGGGTTCTGGCCTGGTGGGGATAATAGAATTCTTTCATCAGTTGGAAAATATATTTGAATAATTCACTCCATTTTTTTAATTAACAAAGAAGTTTTTGGTTTTTTGGTCACAAATTATCCTCCGTTGCATGGAAGTTTCTCCAGGGGCCATTCAGTTCTGTAGGAGAAGATGGCAATTTAATGCAGTCTTAGCTATGGAGGATTTAGAACTATGTTACTTTAAGTTACTGCTATGAAATTATAAAAAACAAGTAATAAGATTAAAAAAGAGCCATATCCAGCTAAACATAAAAGTGCTTGTAGGCACTTGGGTTGTTTCCACATCTTTGTGATTGTGAATTGTGCTGCTATAGACATTTGAGTGTACCTCCCTAATATTCTGAAATTTTAAAAAAGTGCTTATAAGGGCATATGTGTATAAATATGTGTAGTCATTTGCACGTACATATTTACATAAGTCTGCTTTTGTTGTTTAGTATTTTCCTAGTGCTGCATGCATTTGTATGTGTAAATATAGTATATGCCCTTTATAGAACTTGTCTTGAGGGACCCTTTTATGAACCAACTATTATGATCTAGAGCTTTATGAAATGGAGTGATATTTTCAGTGGTTATGATTTTGGCTTGTCACAAGTAGTATGACAATGAGGTTGAAGTGTGAGTATGTGTGTCTGTCTTATCTTTTATCTCTTTTCTTTTTGCTTAGAGAAAAATTTATGTTGAAAGATAACGTGCCTACTAAGCTTCACATATGAGAAAAGAGCTACCTGTGATGCTTTGTTAAAATTTGTCCATTATCTCAAGAATGTGCAAAATATGGAAACTAGGAGAATCTTGGGAAATGTAGCATAAGAGTGTCACTGATTTAAAAGCTGCATTTGAGTATTCTAAGTACTGTTTCATGACAGCTATTACTATAGGAATTGGCACCAGCTAAGAAAATGTACAGTTTAATACTTTAGAACAAATAATTGCTTAGGATGCTTTAAATAGCACAGGAAATGTGTAGAGTGTTTACTTGACATTTGCTATAGTGAACACTAATACTGAAACAGATTCTTTGACCACAGAGAATGCCAGTGTAGGAGGGGTGGGGGTAGATGGGAGAAAGAGGCAGAGAAAAACACAGCCACATGATTAGATAAAAATTAAATGGCAGATGAGCATTTTCATGATGTAGAGACACCAAAGGGAAAATGCCCATTTGTTTGATCAAGTCGTCTCCGAATGTGGCAGCAGAAAGCAAAACACAAACAACTCCCTGGGATTAGGGTTCTCCTGCTGAAGGCTGTCTTCACCAGGCAGTCAAAGCCACGCAGCCCTTGGCAGCTCTGGTTTATTTTTCAAGGTCCTGAAAGCAAGAGGAATGACCTCCCTTTCTATAAAAAAGAAAAAAAAAATCCCTGGTTATCTGTTTAATCTGCACATGCTTATTAACCCCTTTTTTTTTTTTTTTTTTGTGACTACTCTGGTGCCCTCATTTGTCGGTGCATCTCAGCACTTGTCATGTTTTTTTCTTCTGGATGCATCGTGTGCTCCTAGAATCTTCTTTTCACCCTTCCCTGGCTCTGTTAATTACGGGTCTTATCTTAGAATGGGGTCTAGTGCAGGCCTTAAACTCAGAGCATTTCTTTTTGCACAAATTGCTTACCGTGCATTGTGGTTCAGTTGCACTTAATGGGAAAACTAGGGTATATTTTAGGCTAGTGAACCTTCTTCCATTCGTAGGTATTTGAGTCAATTATACAGTGCCTTTAAATGTATATGTTAAAAACTAATTGGCACGTATGATAGGTCCAGGAATGTTAAAATGGTGCAATGTCAATGAAATTTGGTAAAAGCATCTTCTGTCTTGTCAACATGAGCTGCTTTTTTTTAATATCCAGGGGAATTTTGAAAACAACAATCAAAAGTCAAAACTTCACCCTGCAATATGGCTCAGCACCCAGAACACTCAATAGAGGAAAGGCTACATTTATGGCTTTTCCACTGATTTGAGATTTGACCTTGAATAAATCATATTTAACTTCTCTATGCTTCAATTAGCTTTTGAAAAATATGTGTAGTTGTGTATAACCAGTGGGAAGGCAGTAACAAGTTCACAACAAAAGGAGAACTCGAAGGAAAATTTTTTTAGGAAAGAGCGGTGGGCGTGAATATAATCCTAATGTAGGGTGCTGTTCATAAAATGTCTTGGTACACATGGTTCCTGAGGAAGGTAGGGCATTTTATTGTAATAGTCCTTCCATGTTTTTAGAATTAAAAAATATATAAATAGTTTATATTTATATTGCATTTACTATATATATATATTGTTTTATCCTTTAACTCCAGAAAGCTTTGTATTCTTTTTCTAAAATTCTACCTATAAAGGGATTTTTATTTATAGTATTAGAATTTAAATTGCAATCCAGCAGTAACAAATTTTATTTAATATGCAGAAATATGTAATTTCATTATATAAAGGAAACTCCAAGTTGTTATTTATTTAAATATTTTCTTCTGTTTAGTCTGTTGCCACCCCTGAGATGATCTAAGAGGTTTTCCATGCATTTGGGGGGAAAGGAAGAAAGGTAATCAACATTTATTGAGCACTTACTGTGTGCCAAACACGTTGCTAAGTGCTTGGTCCTTTAGTACCCTAGGTGATTGATGTTCAGAGGGCCTTGTCCCCTTCCTAGCATGTCAGGGTTCAGTTGGGAGGGCTAGAATCCACAGGAGAAAATGAAATATAATCATTGTGATTGATAATTAAAGGAGGGGCCTTTTAGTTAGCAGCACCAAAAGATCTCAGTAAACCAGTGGTTAATAGGTCCCACCAAGTCAGAGATTTCCACCAGGGTGAAGTAGCTAGATTGCATCACAGTGCTAAACCACATCTCCCTGGTTAAACCATTTCAGTTATTGCCTCACTCAAGTTGCATTGTTGTAAAAAGGACATGCGTACTACAAGTTGCAATGCCTAAAATTTGAACGGAAGAATATAGGTTTTAATGTATTCTTAATGTCAGAGCTTGACTCCAGAGTCCCAGATGCACTTTCAGGATGAGTAAATACAAAGTCAATAGCTCCAAGTTTAGATGAGAAAACATTTCAAAGAAAGCCAGCGAAAGCTTATATATTTAACGCAATATCCATGACTCACTTTCTCTTTGCTCTCTCAGCCCAGCCATTATTCATTTACTGCTAACCTCCCAGGAAAGCTCCTTCTGAAGTTTGCCTTTGGCTGCTTTGCAAAACATATAAATATACACCTTGGGAGAAAAGGGTGAGAGAGAGAAAAGACAGAGGTCACAATTTTTAATCCTGCTTCTGCCGGTAACAAACTCTGTGACCAGATACTTTGTGTAGCAGGGGAGGATGGTTTTAAAATAAGGTTCTCAGTTGCCAGGTGGTCATCATTCTGCACAAGGGCTCGTCTCAGGGTTTCTCAGATGTCTGTGGTATTTGGTCTGCTGAGGTACCTGAAGAACCGTCCATTTGGATCAGCTCTAGTAGGCTTTTGGAAGTAGCCCTGGAAGTGTGATAGCACCTTAAGAATCCTTAGCAATTAGGACTAAATCGTCAGGAGAACTTGAAGGAATAAAAGCTGGGTGATGGGGAAGGAGGTGCCAAGCTCTTCTGCAGCTGTGATCCAGACTTGTTGGAGGTTGTGCCTGTGAGTTCTGCTGTAGTTGGCTATACCAGAATTTCAATACCGCCTATGTTTTGAACACCAGCTCTACCACTTACCACCTTGGCCAAGTCACCGAACCTCCCTATGCCTCAGTTTCTTCATCTGCAGGGTAAGGATTACACTCAATGCAAGGACAGAGTAAATCAACATACGTAAGACTCCTAGAACAGCACTGGGCACCTAGTAATTGCTGTTCATGCTTTACCTCCTATTACTGTGTTATTCTTTTCCTTTGGAGTTTCCTAATTTATTTGTGTCATTCATGTGTCCTGTCATTCATTGCTTCATTTTGTTGCTTAGATGTCTCGTGTCCCCGTCAGACTGCATGTGACTGGAGGCCTTTGCCTCTCCTCAGCATCCAGGGTGATGTGGCAGAAAGAGCAAGCAGCAGGGAGGGAAGGGACCTGCTCTCCTCTCCAGTTCTCTGCTCTCTCTGATAAAGTCAGCATGCTCAAGGCATTGGATCTTTGTAATCCTTAGAGCCTGCTCCCACAAAATGAGGATCTACTCTAGACGGAGCAACCTCTGTGTTTACTCTTGCAGCTCCATCATTGTAGAGTAGTAGACGGTGAATAAGTACATATCAGATGAATGAACAAATGTGCAGTCTCAAGCTACTCAGTTATGGCTTAAATTATTTTTGTGTCCAGTAGCATGCCTGCTTGGTGAATAGAGGACATGGTCTCTGTGACAAATTTTCACTTTCGGTGGACAGAAATTTTGTTAGTTTTTATCCTGTGTTCACATTGAGTTAATATTAATATTAGGAATTTGTCTGAAAAAGAAAGATTTTCTTTGCTAAAAAGTAATATAAATAATGTCACAGACTAATAAATGTTAAGAGTAAATAAGAAAGGAAATGTGTTTTTAAGCACTTTGAAAGTCCCTGTTTGCAATATTATATATAGCACATAATTATGTGTTATATAATTATATAAGCTCCTCTACTCTGTTCATTAAGTAATTGATCATTTTGAAGTTTTTCTGTAAGTACTTAAGAAATTTAAAACTATATTTCTGATTAAAACTTTGTAATTTGGACTTGTTTTCTTATTTATATTAAATATCTTGTCTGAATCCTACTTACTGAGTACATATTATTTTTTTTGTATGTTAAAAGAATTGATAGATATGGTTGAAATTTTCAGCATCAAATCTCACTTTGGAATTATTCATGTATTTCATTTATTTCTCTGCTCTAATAACTATATCTGGACTCCAGATTAATTGTTCTTTTATCATATTTAATACATCTGTTTGCTTTATGGTTTTACTGATATTTGAAAATTTTAAGCAATTTTGAAAGATTTTAAATTTACTCTTCTTGATTTACTTAATTAACATCATTTACTTGAGGTGGAGAGAGAGAAAGAAAAAGAAGGGACTTGGCTACTTATTTATGTTTGAAACCATTTTTATACATATAACATCAGAGCAGTGACTTCCTAATTGAGAAGGCTTTTTGGTAATGACACCATGTTTTTCAAACTGTAACTATTTTCTGGAAAAAATAGTTTTTATAATATCTGTCTTACGATTCAGACCAATAAGGGAATATGTTCGGTGTCTAATTACGTTCCATATGGCTTGAACTCTTGAAAGATCCACCTCAAGTAGGACTGGTCCCTCTTAGGAAATTATCTTATGTCATATAGGATCGGGTGCAAGAGGTCTTAGTAATCTGCACTTAAAAATGATGATTGGCATCATCCTTAAAGAGGAGTTCTACCGTAGTGTTTCAGTTTAGCGGTGACACAAAGATACATATTAAAACCTCTCAATATTAGTGGAAGAACTGGGAATCTCCTCTAACTTTTTCTGGTTCACGGAGTGTAAGAAAGTCCCTCCTAGCGTTTCATCTTCATATAGTAATCGTGTTCCATATTGTAACCAAAAAGAAAATATTTGTGGGTATCATGGGGAGGGCTAGGGGAGAGAGGGCAGAGAAACATCAGCTGCCTTTATTTAAGCAAATATTTACCCATCATTCCTCCCCATGGGCATTTTGTTCCTTGTGTACTTGGGTCTGAATTGATTAAGAAGGTCTGTATTTATTGAGTCTTTTCTCTAAAAAATGCTTAGGCTTTACTTTGATGCATTTTTTTCCTCTTCTTTTAAAATGGTGCAAGCAAATGTTAGAATAAATGTAGTCAACTTGTATGGAAAAGGATTCTCTCCCTTATCTGGGCATAAATATTGTTGGAGGCAAGAGTGTGGGGAGGGCGGTTGCTAGTGGGCAAATATGCATGCTGAGCTCGAGTGATTATTGACATTACTGATTAGAGAAAGGGAGAGAGAGTTTAAAACTATTTCACAGGGTATTTCAACCAAGACGTTTTTCTGAATTTCGTTTCTGAGTCAAAAACTGGATTGAGCTTTTTGTTTATTTTGTTTGTTTCATCTGAAGAAATTTACCCTGAATTGAATGGGAGAATGTTTCTTAATCCTTCATATCTTCAGCAGTGAGTCATTCCTATGTTGTTGAGACATTTTCTAGCCTTTATTGCTGTGTGTAGTTCATGCTTTTCTCTGGATGTTTTGACTCCTTAAGAAACTCGCAGTAACAAATTAACAATCACACTCCTCTGGAATGAAAACATGCAGTAGCGGAGTAATAAATAGCAGTTCTGGAAACCTGAATAAACAGAGAAAACTCAACTCGTCTACTTCAGAAGATGCTAGAGGAGTCCAATGTCCAACATATACAAGCAAGATACACTATTTAGAGCAAAAAGAAATGAATATATTTTTATTTTAATTTTCTAAGGGATCATGTTATAAAACTGTATAGCCACTTTCATTCTTTAAAATGTAATAAACAGGTATTTTTAGTCATTTGACCTGCCTTCCTCCAAATGGACCATAATTTAGTTTAACAGGTTCGATGTTAAAATAAGCTGCATTTTTCTGGGAAACTCAAGTGGGTCTGGACTTCTCCACTTTCTGCCTCTATTTAGTGAAATGGAATAGTGACTAGGCCGAGGCCACAGTGGATCCACGCAGCCCTACGACTAGGCACTGCCTGAGTACTGCCCGTCCTTGCACAACCCAGGTCTGAATGGTGGTCCCATTGGAACTTTTAGGTCAGAGCCAGTTATAAATAGACAGCTCCAATGGCTATTTTTTCACCCTGTTCACAGGGTCGCTTGCTCTGGTTGTGTGTTTAGTTGCCTGCAGTGGATGGAGTAAAACTGTAAAGGCATCTCCCAGGGATGAACGCTGGGCTTGATTAGAGCCCACTGTCATGAATGATACTATAACTCCTTCCTTACGATCCATGCTTGGAAGAAAACGTTGATGCCCACAGAATCTGAAAATTTCAGGCTTTGGAATTTTTACTAATCAAAAAGACACCTAAAGAACTCTTTCAGAGACTGCATGATTTTTCTCTCGTTTCATACTGAGGAATTAGGGCTAATTTTATTTTTCCCCTTCGCCTGTTTCAGTTTCTCATGAAGTTTGTCCATATTTAGACAAACTGCCCAGTTTCAAGGGAACACCATTCACTTTGTGCCTAAGACAATGGAGTACACACGTTCCTTACCAATCAGCTGGAAGAGCTGGTGGGGCTGAACTTCCAGTCTGAGGTGTGTGAATCAGAAAGAAATAAAGATTTAAATGTTATTAACATGAGAAAGATCTGTTGAACATGAAGTCACCATGCTTGAGGTTTCTTTGAACTTTGCTCATAGTCTCTTGTATGATTTGTACTAGAATAAACATGCTTTACTTTTATGCTAAAAAACACAGTAGAGTAAAAATGGACATGAATTTGAAATTGCATGATAGCCAGAAATGTTCCTATTGTAGAAATGTTACGCTGTGGTAAATATTTAGTGAAGCTGCCTGGCTCATGGGCTATTTTTTAATGGCTTTTGGGTTCAGGAATTTGGGGAAGTCAGATTCTTTGTAATTTAAATTTCCTTCTAAGTAAAAAAGTACACTATGTTATTAATTTTAAAAATATATATACTTAGAAGTTGAAATTGTATAATTATCTGAATGCTCTGGAGCCTCTTTTCTGACTAAACATTGGAACTTATTCTGTTGAATGCAGGGAATTTGTCCAGAAAAGCTATAAGGAAATTTAGCCTATGCAGGGAAATATGCTAGATTCATAAATAAAAGGTTTATGAAAGTGATACATAACATGATTTTATTTTATCTGTAAAAGATTGTATTTGAGTTTTGTCCCTTCCTTCTCCTTTTAGGATGAAATAATAATTGCACCTTACTTTTTGTAGTTGATTTATAATAATAAGTAATGTTGTGAGTTGACAGCAGGTAATTGAACTTACTTCAGCTGCATCAGGATAGATTATTTTTTACAGGATCACAAATAAATTTTATTTTTAATAAAGTAAAAATGTTCCCAGAGAGGGTGCACCTGGGATCTTAAAGTAAGCTAAAGGATAATACAATATGCCCTCTATCTCTGGAGGGAATGACCTCTCCCATTGAAAAATAACTTTAAAGAATGCAAAGTTTAGAATTTTTAGTTGAAGTAATTTATAAATCATGGCAATGACTTTAATCCTTAGTAGAATCCTATTTTATTTCTGAGAAGTCTGCATAAATGTTTATAGAAACAAAGCCTTAAGTATTTTAAGTGTAGCATACCAACAGTACTTAAAGACAACTTTGTGCATGATAACACACCAACTTGTTAGGTAAAAATGCTTTGTACCTTTTTGGGAAGAAAATTCTTATAGTTTGTGTGTGTGTTTTAAATTCTTAAACATAGCAGATCTTTTATAGCAGAGTGGGAAATGTATTGTTACTCACTTTGCATGCCCAGAGTGAGGGAAGCAACAATATGTTTCAGCTTTAGCAAGTTAGATGCATTGACTTACTCACGAAAGAACCTGAGTAACAAAACTTTACTTTTTATTGTTGGAAATATTAATAGTATTTGGTAAAGCTGATGTCAAACCAGGTTTGGTTACTGTCATGATTTACGGGCTTTATAATGTGATGTATTTTCTCTGTATGATTTTAGATTTTTCCTGTTATTTTGGATTTTTAAAATTATTTACTATGGGTTGACATAAACATAACCAAGAAAAACAATAGTTAGATGACTCAATTAATGGAATCAGTTTTATGGAACACAAAAAGGGGGAACCTCTTTTTTTATAATTAGACTATTATCGGTTAGCCTTTCCTTTGCCTTTTCTCCACATAAATGTATTTTTTCTTCGTAACTTCACACATGCCAAGTACGTAAATGCATTTTGAATTTAAAGCAGAATAGGACATTTTAGTAAAATTAAAAGCTCAATATTTTATTTTCTTGTGAAACTTCTAATTGTTCCCACTTGCTAAACTGTGGGTCCTGTTTTGGCATTGGGAGGCCATGACCGATGAATGCATCTCCTGTAGCTGGTTTACGGCTACCCGGGACACTTGGGAGAACTGCATAACGTGTGCTTGGACTGGTGATCTCCCTTCATTTCCTCAACCTCAGTTAATGCTGCGTAGTTTGTGAGATGGCAGAACCATGGGATGGTGCCTAATTGCTTAGGCTGCGCAGAAGAAGGAATCTGTGGGGTGATCAGGTGAGGGGACTGTACAAAGTGTGCCTTTTTGCTGACCCTACAGTAAGGCGGTTGGGAATTCTTCATTTCTGATCTTTTTCAGAATGTCCCAAGGCTCCCCAGAAACTGTATTATGGCATGACATTCTACATGTATGTGTTTTTCTGGGGAGAGGATCATAGCTTTCATCAGATCCTCAAAGAATTCTCTGTCCCTCAGAAGGTCCATAAGAACCACTAATTTAGAATTGAGAGATATGGACATCTTCTGAGAAAAAGTAATGAAAAGGGATGTTAAGGCTGAGTTATAGAAAACAAGCCATAAGGTACATTTTTAATTCAGTTAAAAATAACCACTACAACATGGCCATGTTATGAACTATTACATTAAGGCTACGTTGCAAATATACCAGTTACTTATTTAAAACACAGTTTGTTTATTTTGAAATAATGAAAAATTAATGTTTCGGGGTTTGTAGTGTCCACATTTTGGGATGACTGGATGCTGTAACCTTATTTCTGGTAGCTCCTGATTTTTACCTGTATTAGCATTTGGGAAAATGTGTGAGTGCTGAGTGAAGACTAATAGCTGTCTTGAGAGAACTGTGCCCTGTTTTGCATTTGTATTAAGAGGTATGCAGAGCAGGAGTGGTTTGGAAGTGGGGAGCTGGCTACCTTCTGTGTGTGTCAAGCACAAATCTCGTATTCCTCTATATCTGTACAACATTTGACAGTTTGCAAAATGGGCTTAGAGTTATGCTTGATAAGGACAGACATTTCTTGTCTGGATTTTAGCTGTGTCACTGTGTCGGCATGATATCTGGCCTCCACAATATCTAAAAAAATATTTTGTGGGGTAACTTACCTTACTGGGTTCTCATAGCAGCCCTGTAGCTATAGACAGCAAGTTTTATTATTTTCTGCATAATCAAAGGGAGTGATTACTTACCTAGGGTCACATGGCTGGTAGGTAAAAGACTTAGGCCTCTTCCAAGGCTTCAACTCGACCTAAATAACCAAAGTAGAAAAGCCACATTTTCACCAACTGAGTTTTAACAGAAGAGCATTGGAGAGAGGTCATAACTCTCAAATATTCTCAAAAATAATAATAGCATGCTCGACTTGCAACAGAGGGAAAATCTTAAGCTAATACCTCTTGCTAATGTTAATCAAGTCAGACGTTTATAATTTCATAGAACAGAAACATAATTTATTCACTCTTATACAACTATTTATTGAATGTGTGCTGTGTGCCAGACAGTTCTGTGCACTGAGGAAGTGACAGGGAACAAGGCAGTCTGAGTCCACAGAGAGCTTGCCTTCTGGTCGTGGAGACAGACCACAAGTAAATGCATAAGTAGACTCTATTTCCATACAAAAAAGTAGAGCAGGCTGTGCTTAAGGGAAAGAGAGTGAAGACGGAGGCGAGGAGGATTATTTCGTATGGTGCAGTCAGGGATTGCCTCTCATGGCTTGGACTTTTGTGCAGATACTTCAGCGAGGTGAAGGAGCCGGCTCTGGGAGATTGGGTAGTTGAGGGGTAAGATGAGATTATGGAGGAACAAAGCCATCCCCAAAATTATGGTGGGTAGAAAAACTTAGAAAATGATAACTTTCTTTTGTTCCATTTCTGCACTTAATGATAATCACTCCATAGAAATGCCAGGTGAAGAACTATGCACCCAGGTGCACGGTTGTCTTTATGTTTACATTACATGCACACATCTGTGAGCATCTTACAGTCACGGATGAACCCAGCTGAAGACTAAACAGCGGGGAGAAATGCTCTTTCTCACTGAAATCACAATGTTAAAATTCTTGGCAGTTCATATGGTCTCCGCTGTACTGTTGGTTTACATTTTGATAATTTACCAAAGAGCATATAATATTTAATTCCTAGTTGGATTGTGTAACTGAACACAGCATTTCCAGCAAAAGGCATTGCAAATATGAAAGTAAGCATTTTCCTTGGGAACTAGCAGCTCACTTACTCCACCGGTTCTTCTGTGGCTATGAGCGTGACCTGTAGGTTAGAAGTTGTGGAACAGAAGGAGAAAAACAGATCATGTCACAGTTAACAGGAAAGGAGGTGCTTCACATCCCTGCTCCTTTGCAGCTAGTTTTGTTTTCCTTCCTTGGTCTGGGAGTATTTGGCCTTGCATATCCTGGCATGATTTAGGGAAGTAGGCTCTGACCTTCTGGCATGCTCTTTCCATTTACCCCAAGCATATTATCAGTGGGCATAATCATATTTTTGCGGCTAAAAGTTTTCTGATTTCTATACTGAGGCTTTGTTTTCCAGCCCACTAGGGCAAAAGAGCTGTCATTTCTAGACATCATTGCCCCTTTGCCATGATTTAGGTTTTTCAAAAAAAGGGCAAAAAGTGTTCATTGCACCTTATTGTGCACCTGTGCCAGTCCCTAACTGGCACTGTGGGTATTTGGCTGTTGCTGTTATTTACTTTGCTCTGGTTTTTAGATTACTTAATTAAGTCTTGTGCCAGTTTCCCTTCTATACATGCATAGGGAGGCAAACATAAACTTTGTCCCCAAGAATCAAGTTGTCTTAGTCGGCTCTGTGACAATCAGTGGAAAGTGAGTAGAGCCAGAAGTGGTGTGTAAGCCCTGCTGTCAGAGAGGGCTGGCTGGCTTTGCACACACCTACCACCTCTGCCCCTGCTTGGAGACCAGAGATGGCTTCAGGTCTGTATCCAGGGCTCCCCGAGCTGACTCAGAGAGCTAGGCGACAGGCGAGCCTGAGCTGAGACCTTCATGCTAGCGTGTTCATTCACAGTGGAAAATATCACTAACATAGTCTCAGGGCCACATGATGATCACCACATTCTCTCACTGTGTCAAGCAACGTGGGAATGTAAATCATAATTGGAAGCTACTTTATCGATCTGCTTTGAGAAATTGCTGCTCTCTGGCTACAGGTGTCAACAATAGTGACAGTGCACATGTTCCCTAAGATAGATCCATATGGAGTCAGGTGGTTGCTTGCTGAGCAAGGAACCAGAACAAGGGAGTGAGATGAACTGACTGTTGAGTAGCACTGAGCTAACATAGCCTGCTGCTCTCTATTCATCTCAGGAGGAGGGGGATTTTTTAGTGGTACTAGGAACACTTTGGTCATTGGCCACAACTGCCTAAATCATCTCACCAGAGTGGCCTTGACCACAAAGCCACCCCTCTCTTTTCCCCAACATCCTTGGCACTGCCTGCATTGGCTTTAGTGACTCTGTACTACCCTGGCTGAACCAGTCCGTTCCCACTTTCGAGGACACTGTCTTTTCTTAAACATATGAATGTATTTCATCAGGTGCTAGTCGGAGCAGGAGCAATGGTGGTCGTGCTAGTGCTGGTGTGGTCATTGTCTTGTTTCAGTTGACTTTGTGTGTCCATGTTCTAACCCACAAAATGTTTTGAATACCGTAAGCCTCTGACTAGGCAATCTCTGTGCCCCATTTCCAAGTTCCTGGTGGGGGAGTGGTAACCCTCCTTGTGAAGACTGTGCTCCTTGTAAGTCCCTGTGGGATAGACAAAGGCTTTGGGAAAGACATCACCTGAATTATACCTTCATGTCGGGCTCTGTGAACTGCACAGCGACATGGAGGCATTCCTTCAGACCAGGAGCAGGTGCAGTATGGCCTGGGGGCCACATCCAGCCTGTTTTAGTAAATAAAGTTTTATTGAACACAGCATGTCCGTTCATTTGCCTAATGTATACAGCTGCTTTCACATGGCAGTGGCAGAGTTGGTTTGAGTCATGGTAGAAGCGACCATAGGCCAACAAAGCCTAAAATATTTACTGTCTGGTCCTCGTCATAAAATGTTTGCCAACCCTGGTCTATACCTTTTCAAGTCGTAGTGCAGCAAGGAAGAACTAGAAATTCCCCCAACCCCAGTTCAGTGGGGATCAGAGAAGGACTGGGACTTGCCCAAGGTCACCGAGCTGGTTAGAGGGAAAACCAGGACCTGAGCTCAGTACTTCCAGTTCCTAGTGTATTTGTCTCCTACTTTTGGAGGCCATTGTGAGTTTTATGGTTCACAGATGACCAGCCATGACAACGTACTGAAAATAAAGTTTCTTCAGTGGCCAGAGCTATTTTCCATACTGACTTCCCCAGGTAAAATCACTAGCAAGCTTGGCATTGATGCTCATTTATTAACGTTACAAACAGCACCTACCATATGTCAAGAATGGGGAAAAGGGCTAGGGACATTGATGAACAGGCACCCCTGCCTTGCCCTCAGGAAGTTTAGGTGAGAGAAAGGTCAGATATGAATCTGCACATCCTTTTATTTGCAGTGTGTTAAATGTCATCACGGGGCTGAGCACAAAAGGCTGTGATGAGTAGGAAGGAAGGATGTGTTCATTCAGCCTTGAGGGGGTGGGAGTATTGTCAGGAATGGCTCCATAGACTTGGAGAAGTTTGTGTTTGTCTCAAAGGAGAGAGGGTTCTTTGGGCAGAGAATTGCAGCGGAAGTGGCTGGAGCTGTCTAGGCATGAGTGTGCATGGTGTTCAGTAATTTGGGAATACTTGTCTGTCTCTACTACAGGTAGTGCGTAGGGTATGTGGTGAGGCGGTGACAGGAAGTACAGTCGGAAAAGTAGGTTGCAGCCAAATTATGGGACACATGGCATTTCATGCTAAGGATTATGGACTTTAGCTTACATTCTGGGAGTTTCCAACCTGTAGATTCCATAACACATGGGAGACCACAGTTCTTATAAAAGAGGACCTACACACCCGTATCCACACTAAGCATTGTCTGTAGATTTAGTAATCAGTATCACTAACAGAAATAGGAGCTTTCTCTCAAATATATGTAGGTGGCTGATACTGTAATTCATTAACGAAAAATTCATTTAAAGTGTTACTAAATTAATACTATCATTTTGATCATTATACATCTTCTTGATATACTAAAAGTAAAACATCTTTTGCCCAAAGTCTGCAACATTTTTGATTAAATAAAAATGTTGGAAACTACTGCTGTTGATGGCAGTAGTCATGAAATTTTTTCAGGTAACACAAGGTACAGGTTCTAGAGTCAAGCTGCTCCAAATTTAACTAGCTGTGTGACTTTGAGCAGCAAGTTTTTTCATGTCTCTCAGCTGTAAGAGTCTATCTCTAACGGTAAAATAGTAACATTTGTCTCTTAAGATTGTTATAATGATATAATAATGTCTGAAGAGCATGTAGCGTGGAGCCAGGTGGCCAGGTGCATGGGATGTGTTCATTAATAGAAGCTATTTTTATGATTTTTAGTGAGAGTGGCATATGCAGATGTATCTTAGATCAAAGCCAGCGTGGAAGATGAATTCCAAAGGGAGCATTATACAATCTTTTCGTTATTCAAGTGAGAAATAATGGGGCCCTAGGTTAGGGCAGGAGGAGAGGGGGTGGAGAGCATGGGAAGACGTAAATCCACTTTAGGTAACAAAGTGGGAAATGAAAGAAGCCACATTCTGTTCATGGATGAAGCGGTAGACAGGGCAGGGATTAGCGTTTAGTGAAATCTGGCTCTGTGACTTTATGGCCTGGAATGGTGTGAATTATCTGGCAAATTCCACACCCCATAATTCCTGGAATTGATCTAGATAAGAATTCCCCTAGGATAACTTTTAAAAAATTAATGTAATGAATTAATAACCCTTCTTTGAAACATGTGAAAATGAGAATTACGACTTGAGCACCTTCTTTCTCTATGATACAGGATAGCTTGCACCTGTCACAGAGCTTTGAAAGGAATATATACGAGACAGTATGTGGTATATTCCAAATATAAAAAAATTAAGTAACATGTACATATTATTAAATATTTATATATCTATGCTTAGAAAAAGTCAGACTGGATAAATGTAAAGTGCCAGTTGGGAGATTTCTATTTCCTTTTTTGTCATTTCTGTATCTTTCAAAAGGAATATGTGTATATGTATATATTAAGTGTAGTATTTAAAAAGGAAAACAATCACAAAAAGGAATACATCAGACAAGCTTAAGGGAATTTGCCACCCTTCTCTTTTTGGGTAGATGTTCTAGAAACGGTGGTGATGGGTGCCCTCCCAACGGTGTCTCATTATAGTTAGCTGTTGTTCTTCTAACTCTAGTGGAGGGCGGCTAACTCAGAAAAGTGGGGGCAGGTGTGAGGAAATTCGAGTGTTGATGGGACCAGTGAAGATTTGACCATTACATGTTATTAAATTATGAATGTTAAAAGTCTAGGGTGAGACTGTGACATGCGATTCCTGTTAAGTACCATCATTTCTCAGTCTGCAAATTCTCACACACATGGGTGCTTGCACACACAGGCATACACTGCAGAGGCACCAGGCCCTCACCTTGAGGCTGCAAGAACGCCGACACAGAAATCAGGAAGTGGTGGGTCTGGTGTCAGTTCTGTTACTTAGTTTTGTCATTGACTTGACTAAGTGGTTAACCTCCCTGACCCCAGTCTCTTCATCTGTGAATTAGGGATAACTAACAGTTCTGACTACCTCACAGGGTTACTTTGGAAATCCATTTTGAATGGATTATAAAATGCTATACATAGGAGAGTTATTTTTAATGCTGGCTCTGCTACTTTTTTCCACATTGTAGTTGTGGAAAAGTGACAAAAGCTCTCTGGACCCCAGTAGTGTAAAGCTAAGGCAATTGAATCTTAACTTTTTATCCATCCGGTACACCTGAGCGATAATGGTGGTTAGAAACTGGGTCAGAGGAGTGTTCTCTGGGGCCTTGATTCTTAAACCTGAGTGCATTGGAAGCACCTGGAGGGTTTGTTAAATCACAGATTCCTGGGCCCCAGCCCAGGGTTTCTGATTTAATAGGTCTTGGGTGGGGCCTGAGAATGTGTATTTCTAACAGATTCCTCCATGGTACCGATGCTGCTGGCTGGGACCACACTTGCAGGGTGAGTAGCAGACAGGCGGAGAACTATATATAGGATGAAAAGCATCCGGTTGAATTTTATATTCACCGCCCCTACCCCCCAGCACACACACACCAAAATCATAGACCTGGATGTTTTCTGAGATTCTTTCCTTCTACTAAATATTTGGTTCTCTCTCCATGCCTCAGCCAGTAGAAACAAGAAGCGACTCTTGGTTTGAGCAGCTGTCACCCAAGTAGCCTAAATGACATCGACACATCATTTTTACAGAGCATCAGCTTATTCACACGTGTGTGCACCGGAGGCCAGTGGCGTCCTTTAGCTTTGTTCTTCTTTTTAAAAATTCAGTGAGTAAGCAAATTTTATAGGGATGTCTCGGAAAGCTATTCCTGTAAACCCAGCGTTTGTAAATTGAAATAGAGGAAGCAGTGCTGATGAGCGCAAGTGTATTGAAACTTACTCATGGAGAGGTCCCTCTAGATTCAGACAGTCCCTCTGGATTCACCTGCTGTCTCCCTTGCATGGCCTTTTCACTCAAGTGTGGGCAGGAGCCCTCCTACTCTTCCATTACCACTTCTTTGTTTGGTAAAGTTTCATCGGTTCACATGGTATCTACTTTTTCAGCCAGGGTTAATACTTTTAGTGATTCTTTCACTGGAGGGGATGATTCAGAGGGAGAGTTGGCATTCATTGCTTCATCAACTGTGTGTGTGAGTCATCTCCCTCCTGTCTTAGTAATTCAGCTGGAAGGAGGAGAAATGTTAGCTCTGGTTCCTGAGGCCAGCTCCGGCTTCAGTGAGCTAGGATACTCCCTCGTAGAGTTTCATTCACTTGCTGAGGGAATGAATACATTGTGAATCTCATTATCCCAGCGTGCATATCTAAATGTATACATGACAAATTGCAGTTACCTCCTGATGTTTACCAGCGATCAGATGCCACAGGCAGGACATTAGCCCTAGAAAGGCACTGTACTGAAGGTGGTTGATTAAGGAAAAAAACAAAAACAAAGGGTTACGTTCAAGTTCTTGTCTTCACCGAATTCCCCT
This sequence comes from Avahi laniger, assembly GCA_963575035.1. Taxonomy (NCBI): domain Eukaryota; kingdom Metazoa; phylum Chordata; class Mammalia; order Primates; family Indriidae; genus Avahi; species Avahi laniger. The sequence goes on along the minus strand of CAUYSK010085703.1, from coordinate 17,460 downwards.
CTCCTAGCTTCCAATCTGTTTAACAGAGGTGTTGAGGAAGGAATAGGGCAGTTTCCAAAGAAAACTGACTTTGATTCTTTTCGTGGGTACAGTGTGGTGGCTAGGTTATTTGGATACCTAATTTCAGATGTCTTATTTTCTGCTTCTTATGTTTGGTTCACTGGTGTCTTCCTGTTTGGCTTATACCTTCCCCTTCTGACTCAGTCTTCTCTGTTTCTCTTCTCACTGTACCAGACCACTGTTCCTCCTCTGCCTCGGGCTTTTCTCACCTACTGGCTCCCTTGTGTGGTTTTTTCACTCAAGCATGCTCACTGTTCCTTTGCACACAGTAGGGCTTATCCCCGGCAGACCCTCCAGGTGGAAAGTACATCTTTCTCTCCACTAATAAATTTATTCTTATTCAAGGAGAACTTACATTCAGTGAAACGTACATATCTTATGTGTGTAGTTCAGTGAGTTTTGATAAATACATACCTCCGAATAACCAGCATCCTAATCAAGACAGGACATTTTTATCCCCCCAAAGAGAGTCCCTGTGCCTCCTTCCTGTCAGTTCCTAGCTCCCCATTGTCAGCTACTGCTTTGATTCTTTCTTCACCGTAATTGAGTTTTGTCTGTTCTTGAACTTTCATACAAATGGAATCATTCAGTATGTACTTCTTTGTATCTGCTTTCTTTTGTTCAGCATATCATTTTTGAGATTCATCCACATTGTTGCATTATCATTTTTTAGAAAAATGTTGGCCAGCATCCACTGTGTGTACACACTACAGTTTGCCCATTCTCTTGTTCATGGATGTTTTTGGGTTGTCCACATTTTGATGATTATGAAGACAGCAGCTATATAAACACTCTTGTACGTGTCTTTTGGTGAACATATGTTTTCATTTCTCATTGGAGTGGAATTGCTGGGATGTAGAGTAAGTGTGTAACTTTGTAAGAAACTGCCTGATTTCTAAAGTGGTTGTAGCATTTTATGTGCTCTCCATGAGTGTGTGGAAGTTCTAGTCACTCCTCATCCTCACCAACATTTGGTGTTGTCATTATTTTGTAATTTTAGCCATTCTAGTGGTTAAATGATGCATCACATGGTTTTAGTTGAACTTCCTGATGACTAAGGATGTTGAGCGTTTTTTTATGTGCTTATTGGCCATTTGTATAGCTTTTTTTGTATAACGTTGTCCAAGTTCTTTGATTATAGTATTTTTTTAATTGAGTTGTTGCCTTTTTTTTAATATGTAGAAGTTTTTTATGTAGCCTGGATATAAGTCCTTTGTCAGATATTTGTACTACAACATTTTTTCCTAGTGTTTGACTTATCTTTTTCAATTTTTAAACTGTGTTTTTTTATGAGCCCTTTTTAGTTTTAATGAAATCTAATTTATTATTTTTAACGCTAATTTTTTTTGTGTTGTTATAAAATTTTTGCTTACTCCATGGTTACTAAGATTTCTCCCCTGTTATCCCCTAGAAGCTTTCTAGTTTAGCCTTAATATTTAAGTCCGTGGTCCATTTCAGATTAATTTTAATGTAGTGGTCAAGATTCAGTTTTTTTCATACATTTCTTGAAATTTACGAAACATCAATTATTAAAAAGATTTTCTTTCCTCATGAAGTTGCTTTAGTACCTTTGTCAAAAATCAGTTGGTGATATATGTACTGTTATGTTTTAAGACTCTGTATTCTTTGCCAACTATATTTATGTCAATATTATATTGTCTTGATTAAAATAGCTTTATGATGTAAGTCTTGAAATCAGATAGTGTGAGTCCTCTAACTTTGTTTTTGTTTTTCAGGATTGTTTTGGGTGTGTTCTAGCTACTTCAGAGTTCCATATGAATTTTAGAATTGACTTGTAATTTCAAAAAAATAAAAGCCTGTTAGAAATTTTTTGGGATTGCACTGAATCTAAAGAGATCAATTTAAGAAAAACTCACATATTAACAATATTAAAACTTCTAATTCAAAAACATGGTATATCTTTCTATTTATTAATTTCTCTCAGTAGTGTTTCCTTGTTTTTGATGCAGAGGCAATGTATGTCTTTTGTAAAATTTAACTGTATTTTATATTTTTTGATACTATGATAAATACAATTTTTAGAGACTCATTTTTTAAATGAGTTAAATGCTTATATGAGGAAATACGATTAATTTTTGTATATTGACCTTTATCTGGTGGGATGCTAAATTCACTTATTTGTGAAGTTGCATAACCATGCTTTGTTTCTGATCTTATAGGGAAAATATTCACTGTTTCACTATTGCATCATGATGAAGCTATAGGTTTTTCATGGTTGCCTTTTATTGAATCAAGGACATTTCCTTCTATTCCTCCTTTCTGCGAGTTTTTTGTTTGTTTGTTTTTATCAGGAATGGGTGTTGAATTTTGTGCAGTTCTTTTTCTGCCTTTATTAAGATGTCATATGGTTTTCCTTCTTTATGTGGTGAATTACATTGATTTTAAGTGTTAATCCAACCTTGAGTTCCTGGGATGAGAACAAGTTATAATTATGTATTAGTCTTTTCACCTACTGCAGGATTTTTTATTTTTTGCTAATATTTTGTTAGGTGTTTTTGTAACTACATCTATTAGGAATATTTATCTATAATTTCTTTCCTTGTGTAATGTTTATCAGGGTTTAGTGTTGGTATTATGCTGGTTTTATGAAATGTATTGGTGGAGTGTCCTTGTTTTCACTATTTTCTGAAAGAATTAGTGTAAGATTTTATTTCTTTTTTTAAAATAATTGATGAAATTCAACAGCAAAATCTTTGGGGCTGGAGTTTTCTTTGTGTGAAGGTTCTAAAAGTTTTTAAAGTTTAATTAAAAAAATTATACAGTAAAATGTTCCTATTGTTTTGATATCCAGTTCTATGAGTTTTAACACGTGTAGAGTTGCATAACTACTGCCACAATCAGGATACAGAACAGTTGTATCATTGCTGTGCCAGGGCTTTTGATAACGAATTCAACTTCTTAACAGATAGCAGACTATTCACATTTTCTATTTATTCTTGCTTATGTATCAGTAAGTTATGTTTTCTATTTTTCAAGAAATTGTTCACTTCATTCAAGTTGTCAAAGTTATTGACGTAAATTTGTTTATAATGTTTCCTTATTATCTGTTTAATGTGTGTAGGATCTGTAGTGATATCCCCTTTCCCATTTATAATTTTGGTAATTTCATTTTCGTGTTTTTGCGATTAGTCTTGCTAGATGTTAATCCATTTTATTAAGCTCTTCAAAGAACTGTTGTTTGTTTTTTGTTTCATCAATTTCTACTCTTTATTATTTCCTTCTTTTTCCTTACTTTGAGGTTAATTTGCTCTCCTTTTCTTAGATCATTGATTTGAAAATTCTCTTCTTTTCTGTGATTAGGTACATATACTTTTATAGTTGATGTATCTTCGTAATAAATATGCTCTTTAACTATTATGAAATGTCCCTTTAACTCAGGTAATTCTCCTTGTCTAGACCACTGATATGGTTATGGCCACAAGAGCTGTAGATTGTTCAGACTTCAGCCAAGGACCTGCAGTCAACCCTCAGATTTTAGTTGCATTGCACAAATTTTGATATATAATATTTTTATTGTTACTTAACTGAGTATTTTATAAATTTCCACTTTATTTCCTCCATGAGTTGTTTTGTAGTAAGTATTTTAATTCCCAGAAATATGGGGAATTTTAAGCTTTTCCTTTTTTTCTTGTTTGCCAGCTACGTTTATGATTTATTTGATCTTTTTCATAGGTGTTGGTTTAAATGTTTCTAGACCATTTTGTTAGATGCATATATGTTCACGGTCATAAAATTGTCTTTATTGATTATTCTTTTTGCCAGTCCAGAATGTCCCTCATGATCATTTATAATGCTTTTTACTTTATATTCCATTTTATCTGATATTCAAAGTGCTGTCCTGCCTTTTGTTTTTATTTTTGCCTATTTTTTCGTTTTTTAATCCCTTATTTTCAACTTCATTGTGTATTTTCATTTAAATGGGTCGCTGTTTTTCCACTTACATATTATTGCACATAGTTTTCATTCAGTGCTAGTCTCTGCTATTTGAGTAGTGACTTTATATCCAGTTATACTTATTATAGTTATTTTTATTAGGCCTTATTTAATGTTTTCTACTTGGCATTTCTTTTTATTTCTTTTTTTTTTTAACCCCTCTCCTTCCTTCCTTTGGATAGATTGAATTTTTTTTTCTTTTTGGCTAGTCTTAAAAGGACACATTTTATTTTATTCTTACAGTGTTTACCTTTATCTTAACATAAACTTAAATATAAACAGTTTCCTCTCTTTATGTCTAAAGACTTACCAATAACTTTAATGTTCCCCACATCACTCCTGCCCGCTCACAGCTATTGGACCTGTCCTGTCTGAGTCTACTGTTTTCCCTAGATTGCCCTCAGCTGAGCCTTCACCACCGTCTTTCCTCCAAGAGTTTCCTACAATACTTACGTTAGTTAATTGACATAACTCTGAGATGCATGAGCCTCCATCCTCTGTAACTTCCCCACCTTATTTGGAACCGGAAGTGACTTATACTTTTAGAAAACTCATTCATCAAGCAAAGTGAAGGATAGAATTGATTGGTGTGATACTGAGACAAAGAGACCGTCTGGGGCTCTCTTTTTTTTTTTTTTTGGAGACAGAGTCTCACTGTGTTGCCCTGGCTAGAGTGCCATGGGCGTCAGTCTAGCTCACAGCAACCTTAAACTCCTGGGCTCAAGCTATCCTTCTGCCTCAGCCTCCCGAGCAGCTGGGACTACAGGCATGCACTACCATGCCCGGCTAATTTTTTCTATATATTTTTAGTTGTCCAGTTAATTTCTTTCTAATTTTAGTAGAGACGGGGTCTCGTTCTTGCTGAGGCTGGTTTCGAACTCGTGAGCTCAAACAATCCGCCCGCCTCGGCCTCCCAGAGAGCTAGGATTACAGGCGTGAGTCACCGTGCCCCGCCTACAGTCTTAATTTTTTTTTAAGAGACAGGATCTCACTCTGTCACCCAGGCTGTAGTGCAGTGGCATGATCATAGCTCACTGTAATCTCAAACTCCTGGGCTCAAGCAATCCTCCCACTTCAGCCTCCTGAGTAACTAGGGCTACAGATGCCATTGTGACCAGCTATTTTTTTTTTTTTTTTGTACAGATGGATTCTTGCTATGTTGCCCAGGCTGATCTGAAACTTCTGGCTTCAAGCGATCCTCGTGCCTCGGCCTCCTAAAGCCACTCACTTGGTCTTAAATTTGAGTATTGTGATTCCTCCAACTTTATTCTTCCTTTTCAAAATTCTTTTAGCTATTCTAGTTCCTTTGTCCTTCCATATAAATTTTGGAATCAGTTTGTCTATATTTACACAAACTCCTTCTAGGATTTTGATTGTTATTTCGTTAAATACTTAGATCAATTTGAAGAGAACTGACATCTTTCCTATGCTGAGTCATCCAGTCCCTGAGCCCAGTATGTCTTCTCCATTTGTTTAGGCCTTACTGATTTCTTTCAACATTTTGTAGTTTATAGCATATAATTCCTACACCGATTTTGTTAACTTTAAAACTAAATATTTTATTTTATTTGAGCTATTGTACTTCTTTTGGTTTCCAATTGTACATTGCTAGTGTATACAAATATGATTAATTTTTGTTTGTCAACTTTGTATACAGTGACCTGGCTAAGCTTACTTTTATTAGTTCTAAGAGGTTTTTGGGATTTTTGTAGATTCCTTGACATTTTTAACGTAGGCAATCTTGTCTGTGAATAGGGACAGTTTAATTTCTTCCTTTCCAATCTATATGCCTTTTTTTCTGATTCTTGCCTTTTGCACTGGCTAAGACTTCCAGTATTATGTTGACTAGCAATGGTGAGAGTGGACGTCCTTGCCTTCTTCCCAGTCTTAGGGTAAAAGCATTCAGTCTTTTAGTATTACAGTGTTGGCTGGAGATATTTTTGTAAATGCTCTTTATCAGGTTGAGGAAGTTCATGTCTATTCCTAGTTGGTCATATGTTTTTTTCATGAAAAGGTGTTGAATTTCATCAAATGTCTATTGAGACAATCATGTGTTTTTCTTATCCTTTATTCTCTTAATACCACATGCTAGATGGAGTCCAGCCATTTCAATTCTTTTGCTTGTGCAAAGGGAGTTCACACAGCCCAGGAAGAGAATGGAGGTGCTGATGGGAGGGCAAAACAGTTGGGATGGATGGCTCAGGCTGTGGTTTGCTTCTTTAATCCTTCCAACTCAAGTTTCCTCCATCAACCTAAGTTCCAGAAAACATGTGAACAAGTGTCTCCCAACCCCCAGCTGGGCCACAAAGCTAACTTCTCTAACTTCATTGCTCCTTGTGAAGTAGGAGTAGTTCCTATTAACAGTGGAACTGAATGTAGAGTGTCACATGAGTGTCGTCCAAGCCACCACCCATATGAGCATTGGGGTGAAGTTACAGGAAGCTTTAGCCCCATCGGAATCAGATGTAGGCTCAGCCTGGAAGATTGCCTCTGAAGCAAAGGTCTTCGTTTTCCAAAGAAACTCCTAAATGATCCATGGTTTCCTCAAATCTAAATGTGACTTTTAGAAGGAGGTGACTTTAGAGGCAGTTTCCTTTCTGTGCCCCAATTCAACATCATACTGAGAATCAGATAATGTGAAGCAAAATAAATTTGCGAAAAGCATTTAAATTCCATTTAAAAGCAACATAAATTCCTGTAAAAAAGCAGGAAGATTCAGTTAAATTATAGGTTTTATGTCTACACACTTTGACAAACAAAATTCATAATCAACTTAAGTAACGCCCAGAGGCCTCTAAGCATTTAATGCTTAGAAACCAAACCTATTTGTAGTAGGTTGTGGAATGGCCCGAATTCTCCAGCCCTCACTGTATCCATGCTCCTGTGCAAAGTGACTTTACACACTCTTCCCATCAAGAGGAGGAGTCTATTTCTCCACCCCTAGAATCTAAGCTGGCCTTAGAACTTGCTTTGGCCCATGGGACAGTAGCAACGGTAAGGTAAACTGAGGCCTGGGAAGTGCTTACACATGCTGCTCTTGGGGATGGTAGGCCCGGGCCAGCCTGCTGGAGCAGAGGTAAGCCAACCCAGTGGAGAACCCTGCTAGACCCAGTCGCCTGCCTACTGCCAGACGTGTGAGCAAAGGCTATCCTGTACCCTGCAGCCCCAACTGCACAAGCTTGAGCCCAGGAGTTTGAAGTTGCAGTGAGCTGTGATGATGCCACTGCACTCCAGCCTGGGCAAAAGAGCAAGATTCTGTCTCTAAAAAAGAAAAAAAAAACACAACAAGATATCACCTCACATCTTTTAGATGCCTATTATTTTTAAACAAGATAATAAATATTGGATAGGATATGGAGAAACTGGAACCCCTGTACATTGTTGGTGGGAATGTAAAATTGTGTAGCTGCTATACAGAACCACATTGAGGTTCCTCAAAATAATAAAAATAGAACTATCATATGATCCAGCAATCCTGCTTCTCGATATATATCCAAAAGCAAGGAAACCACTATCTCAAAGGGATATCTGCACCCGCCTGTTCACCGCAGCATTGTTCACGATAGCCACGAATGGAAACAAGCCGAATGTCCACTGAAGGACGAATGGGTAAAGGGAATGTGGTACATACATACGATGGAATGTTATTCAGCCCTAAAAAAGAAGGAAATCCTGCCATATGTGACCACATGGATGAAACTTGGGGACATGATGCTAAGTGTAATAGGCCAGGCACAGAGAGACAAATACAGTCATACCCGCTTAACATCAGGAATCCGTTCTGAGAAACGCATCGTTGGGTGATCTCGTCGTGTGGGAACATCGCAGAGTGCGCCCACTCAAACCTGAGCAGTGCAGCCCACTGCACACCCGGGCTATATGGGGCGGCCTTTCGCTCCTAGGCCACACTCCTGCACGACGTGTGACTGTACTAAGTGTTATAGGCAACTATAACACAATGCTAAGTATTTGTATATCTAGACATAGAAAAGGTACAGTAAAAATACGGTATAAAAGATAAAAAGTGGTATCACGAATGGAGCTTGCAGGAGTGGACGTTGCCGCGGGCGGGCGAGTGAGTGGTGAGGGAGCGCGAAGGCCCAGGACATTGCTGTGCACTACTGCACGCCTATAAACACTGCGCGCTCAGGCTACACTGCATTCATACAAATAGTTTTATTTCTTCAATAATAAATTAACCTTGGCTTACTGTAACATTTTTTACTTTAACTTTTTGATTTTTTTTAAACTTTTTGACTCTTTTGCAATAATATTCAGCTTAAAGCACAATGCACAGCTGAACAAAAATATTTTCTTTCTTTATATCCTTATTCTATAAGCTATTTTCTATTTTTAATTTTTTTTTTTTTACCTTTTAACTTTTTTGTTAGAAACTAAGACACGAACACACACATTAGGCTAGGCCTACACAGGGTCAGGATCATCAATGTCACTGTCTTCCACCTCCACATCTTGTCCCACTGGAAGGGCTTCAGGGACAGCAACACATGGAGCTGTCATCTCCTATGACAACAACGCCTTCTCCTGGAACAGCTCCTGAAGGACGCGCCTGAAGCTGTTTTACTGTTAACCGTTTTCATAAGTAGAAGGAATACACTCTACAGTAATGTTAAAAAGTATGATATAGTAAAACATAAACCAGTAACACAGTCGTTTGTTATCCTTACGGAGTGTTATGTGCGGTCTGTAACTGTATACAGTGCTTTTACGTGACCGGCAGGGCCACAAGCACATGAATAACGCATTGTGCTATGACTAGGCAGGTGATAGGAATTTCTCAGCTCCACTATAATCTTACGGGACCACTGTTGGACATGTGGTCCATCGTCGACTGAAGCGTCATTATGCGGTGCACGACTGAACCGCATAATTCCACTTATGTCTGAAGTATCAAACTCACAGAAACAGAGAGTGGCGTGGTGTTTGCAGGGAGCTGAGAGAAGAGGGAATGAGGAGTTGTTGCTCAATGGGTGAAAACTCTCAATTATGCACGAGGAAGAAGTTCTAGAGATCTGCTGTACAGCATGATGCCTGTAGTTAACAATATTGTATTGTACACTTAAAATTTTGTCGAGAGGATAAATCTCATGTTGTGTTCTTTCCACAGTGAGAGAGAGAGAGTGTGCCCAGAACTAGGAGCGATCAACAGGTTTATCTTGCCCCGGCGACCACAGCAGCAGCGACCACAGTCTGCGCGTGGAAGATAAGCCCAGGGCTTCGCCATAGATGAGAAACACACGCTGGGCATGCCCGCCACCACCACCTTTCTCCCAACCAAAGGTTGACTTCCTCAAGGACCTGTTATTAGAGTTTGAAGAAGCTTTTCTGTGGGTCTTCACAGAGAAATATTTCATTTTCTTGGCTTGCGATCTGACTTGCCCAGGCTTCCACAAAGGCACCATGGCTCCTGTGCTATGTCTGTTCCCCCAAATCATCACCATAACAGGTGCGGCCGTGCCAATTTCTGACACCAAGAAGGGATCTTGGCCCACAGGTGCCACTGGGCCTTAACACCACCACAAATACGTTTGTTTGCCTCTGGAGAGAAATCCCTGTCTCCCTCCAAAGGTCTGCCAAAGTCTCACCATGTACCCCCGAATTATTTCCTTATTCCTTCAGCAGCTGTCTCACCCTGTAGCATCTGGAAAGCCAGAAGTGTCCTTACCTTCTTCTCACTCTCCTGCTTGGTCTTTGACATCTTCACTCCTATGCTTTTTATTATTTTTATTAAATTTTAATTGACAAGCAATAATTGTGGATATTTAGGGGTTGCAATGTGATGTCTTGATTTATGTATATACTGTAGAAAGATTCAATCGAGTTCATTAACATAACCATCACTGCACCAGTTTATCATGTTTTTGTGATGAGAACATTAAAAATCTATTTTAGCAATCACGCCCATTCTTGCTTCCTTCTCTGAAGCTCCAGAGGATGGCCTGGCTTTATTCTGAGACTGTCCCTCCTGTTTTTTGAATGTGATAACAGTGTTCTTTCTTTCATAAAACAGTCAGAAGTTGAGGCTTTGTTAGTTTGTTTTATGTCCTAACTTGGCAGAATTGAAAGTTGGCAAACCCGTGCCCCCTCCCACACATCCCCATCCACAGTTACTCCTGGTTTGCTTGGGGGGAGGAAGGAGGATTCATGAGTTCATAAAAAAGTTTGACGAGGCCGGGTGCGGTGGCTCGCGCCTGTAATCCTAGCACTCTGGGAGGCCGAGACAGGCGGATTGTTTGAGCTCAGGAGTTCGAGACCAGCCTGAGCAAGAGCGAGACCCCTTCTCTACCAAAAATAGAAAGAAATTAATCGGACAACTAAAAATACATAGAAAAAATTAGCTGGGCATGGTGGCACATGCCTGTAGTCCCAGCTACTCAGGAGGCTGAGGCAGAAGGATCGCTTGAGCCCAGGAGTTTGAGGTTGCTGTGAGCTAGGATGACGCTATGGCACTCTAGCCCGGGCAAAAGAGTGAGACTCTGTCTTAAAAAAAAAAAAAAAAGTTTGACTAGTGTCCATAGTATGCATTTAATTTTCTTACATTTCAAAATGTATATATTATATATTAATAATTTGTAATAAAGTCACCAATATTCTCTATATTATCTCTAAAAAATAGCAACATTTGCAGAAGGGTGGATTTTCTAAAAGAACAAAACCAAAAAAGATAATAGCTCAAAGTGGGGTCCAGTGCCAGGCATGTCTCCAAGGAAATGGCCCCGGGGCAATCTTTGAGGGATGAAGAAGAAATAGGGAGTGGAGAGGTTAGCTGGGGAGTTCTCCAGCCGCTGGGAGCTGAGGGCACCTCTAAGAAAGTGGATGTCATGTGTTTGATTTTACACTTTCTGCCGCGGCCCTGGGCTTGGCATCTTTCTCCCTTGGCCCTACAAACGCACAGAAACAGAGAAAAGGACAAGAATTCTGGGAACAATGGAATTAGAACCAGAGGTGACCCACCTAGGTGGTAGCTGCCAGGAAGTAAATAATATTTAATGTAACAGTTAAAAAATGATGATGCTGATGACGGAAGGAGTACAGCGTTGGAAAGCTTGAACTCTTAGCTAACGAGCTTTGTTTAATTAACGACATGGGATTCAGTCTCAGCTACTGTCAAAATCTTATTCTCTGGCAGCCCCTTTCTTTGCTTTGTACCCTTTCTTATCCCTGTTTCCAAAACGCATGTGTCTCTGGTTGGAATATGTTAAAGAGAAATAACTTTCCACCCCTATATTGGTTCACTCTGACTCTGCTCTTTTTCTTCTATCCTTGTGCCCTTGTCTTTTTTAAAAATAAAAATGGTGTTTTTACTTAACATTAATGCATGTTGGATTTGGCGGAACAGATGTCTTTACACTTCTGGGCCCTTCTGCAATGATAAATTTCCGGAGAGGAGAGCCCAGGCCTGTTTCATTCTCCTTACAAACTGCCATGGGCAACACAGTATTTAATAAGTATTTCTTGAAGAATAATTTCGAGTCTCTTTGGAATCACTGGAGAACCCCAACCAAGCAAAGGCTGTGGAATTCAGTCACTGATTACAGGCCTACAACATATGCAATTTCTAGCGTGAAGATTCCAAACATATGTCAGTTGGTTAGTAAAGGAATTGATGGAAAGGATGAATTTTCAGTGACATCCCAATATGCTTTCCCCCCGATTGCAAACATTGACTTTGGTTACTCATTTTCCCCAGAGGGTGGCAGCAGGAGTCTCTTATATCACTCAGGGGTTGCCAAGAGGCGACTTTTAGGCGGTCACTCTGAAATGAGCTAACAGATGCAGTTTCTGGTTAGAGAGCACTTAGCCCCAGCTCAGGCGGACAGACCCATGCGCTTCCTCTCCCTTGAGGTGGGGAGGGGGCTGCATGGGGCCCAGGAAGCCCCGGGAGCTGCAGGGAGCAGGGGGAGCAGGGGGGGCAGGGGGAACAGCAGGGATCCTCCCCAGCTGGTGCCCAATTAGAAAGCCAGGGATTTAACAGAAGGCCGAGAAGACTCACTGAGCCAAGCCTGGGGTTCTCTTTGTTCCATCTCTTTTGCCATGCTGAGAACAGAAAGTGAAAAGCATTGCATGACAAGAATTAATGGTGTCAAACAAATACCATCAAAAACAATTTACGAATTGTTCTTCTCTGTAGGAACTGGATGAAGAAAACAAAAGAGTAGTGGCTTCCTTTTTACCCAGTAACGACCCTACATTTGGGAAGATCAGGTGACAGTGTTTTTTACTGTATCCATTCAGCTTCATTCTGCTCACCAGTGTGCAGTTCAGAGACTTTTTGAGGAAGCAGTTTGCAAGAAAGTGTATAGCTTCCACTGGCCATAAACATACCTTGTTTATAATCATAGCCTTGTTTATAATGTCAGAATGTCAATATGCCTAAATGACTATGGAATCATTGTTTTGAAATTTGACTTTCTTTAAAAAATTGACTTTATTTTTTAGAGCAGTTATGTGTTCATAGCAAAATTGAGCAGAAAGTGCTCAATTTCCCCATATCCTCCCTCCCCCCACACACAGGAAGCCTCCCCCACCATCGCCACCCCCACCACAGTGGTTTGTTTGTTGCAATTGATGAATATGCCCATTCATTATCACCCCAAGTCCTGGGTTCACATTAGGGTTCCCTCTTGGTGTTGTACATTCTATGGGTTTGGACAGATGTATGATGACATGTAGCCACCATTATAGTATCATAAAGAGTAGTTTCGCTGCCCTAAAAATCCTCTGTGCTCCGCCTGTTCATCCCTCCCTCCTCTCAGCCCCTGGAAACTGCTGATCTTTTTTCACTGTCGCTATAGTTTTATCTGCCCCAGAATGTCATATAGTTGGATTCGTACAGTGTGTAGCCTTTTCAGATTGGCTTTCACTTAGTATTTAATAATATGCATATAAGTTTCCTCCATGTCTTCTCATGGCTTGATAGCTCATTTCTTTTTAGCACTGAATAATATTACATTGCCTGGATGTCCCACAGTTTACCCACTCACCTACTGAAAGACGACTTGGTTGCTTCCAAGTTTTGACAATTATGAATAAAGCTGCTGTAAACATCCCCGTGCAGATTTTATCACAGACATAAGCTTTTAAGTCATTTGGTTAAATACCAAGGAATGAAATTGCTGGATGGTATGGCAAAAGTGTGTTTAGTTTTGTAAGAAACCACGAAACTGGTTTCCAAAGTGGCCATGCCATTTTTGCATTCCCACCAGCAATGAATGAGAGTTGCTGTTGCTCCACATCCTGGCCAGCATTTGTTGTCAATGTGCTGGGTTTTCACTGTTCTAACAGGTGTGTAGTGGTATCTCATTGTTGCTTTACTTTGCAATTTCCTAATGACGTATGATGCTGAGCATCTTGTCGTGTGCTTGTTTGCTATCTGCATATCTTCTTTGATGAGGTGTCTGTTCAGGTCTTTTTAAATCAGGTTGTTCATTTTCTTATTGTTGAGTTTTAAGAGTTCTCTGTGATTTTGAATAACAGCCATTTACGATATATGTCCTTTGCAAATGTTTTCTCCCAGTCTGTGTCTTGTCCTCTCATTCTCTTGATCGTCTTTTATTAAAAAACAAAATAAGCAACTTCTAAACCTTTCTTTGCAGTGCGAACAACATTTCTGCAGAGGCAGTGTGTGGCGGTAAAGGTGCTGCTCTAGCATCAGTCAGCTTGGATTTCGATTCTGGTTCTGCCACCTCTTAGCTGTGCAATTTACTTAATGTCTCTGTGCCACACATTCCTCAATTTTTTTTTTTTTGAGATCAGAGTCTCAGTCTGTCACCCCAGCTAGAGTGTAGTGGTGTCATTATAGCTCACTGCAACCTCAAACTCCTGGGCTCAAGCGATCCTCCTGCCTCAGCCTCCCGAGTAGCTGGGACTACAGGCGCACGACACTGCATCTGGCTAATTTTTCTATTTTTCGTAGAAATGGGGTCTCGATCTTGCTCAGGCTGGTCTCGAACTCCTGACCTCAAGTGATCCTCCCACCTCAGCCTCCCAGATTGCTGGGATTACAGGCATGAACCACAGCTCCTGGCTCTCCTCATCTTTAAAATAGGGATAATAACAGTGCTCACCACATAGGGTCGCTGTGAAAATTAAATCGATTGATATAATAAACATAAGAGATGTATAGCAGGTTCTGCAACGTTTGTTTGTTATTAAATTACTTGATTAGAACAAAATATATAGTTTGTACAGTTGCAGAGACATGCGTGAAAAGCAATGGGGACATTTTTGACATGAAGGGCATGCCTTGGCAGCTATTTAAGATCTTTCTCCACTGAGCAGAATCTGTTCTGTTTTGGAAGTCACATCAAGGCTACTTTGGCTTTTGCAAAGCAATTTCTACCCATTCTGCACAGAATGCCATAACACTCAAAGAGAATTGAATCTATTAGCAATTAGTGAGAGAGAGTGGTACAGTAACTTGCTATAGGAAAAGCGACAAAGAGGCATACTAGGTCCAGACACTTAGCTGTCTCTGCTGCTAACTAGCTGCTTCACTTCACACAAATTACTTTATTCTGTGTCTCAGATTTCCACTTCTGTTATGAAGGGGTTACAGTTATCAGAGCTGGGGATGGCCGGATGTATTAATCATATTTTTTTATTTTCTGTATTTTATGATGCTTTGACATCTTGTGGCCTTGCTAATCCTGGAGAGACAGCCCCTCTCAGGGTGAATTAATTCCTAGAGATAGCAAATAAATTGATTTTGAGCACACCTTTGATATGCAAACCAACCAATTGTGAGTCCATAGCCAAACCACCTCCTTTATCTAACTCACAGCCAGGCAATATTTCTCCTGCCCTAAACCACCCAAGGGCCAGGTACTGGATAACTAAGGACCACCCTATAGTCCACCCAAATCATTCAAATTATTCAATCTGAAACTTGCTCAGCTTGCCTACCCTGTCTCGTCCATTCCTTCCCACAAAACCCACAATAAAGCTCTGGTCCGTGCCTTCCTCCCCTCTCTCCTTCTGCCTCCTAACTGATCCTGGTGCTTCCCCGTGTGGCCCTGCATGGCCACGGCTTGGCAAGTCCCCCCTCTTGGGAATGGTGAGTAATAAACTATCTTTTCCAAGTCAATTGCTTCCTGATCTCCTGGCCTCACCACACCTGAATAAAAACAAAATTCCAGGGTACATTTTAAAACAATTTAACCCCAGGTGCGAACTCTGATGGCCTGGTAATAGCCATCCAGAGAGCAGGGATGAGAAGGAGTCTCAGGTCGAGTGGAAGGGTGAGTGTCTGCCCTGCGCACGGGAGTGAGGCACAGAGCTGTGCATGAAAGGGTCTCCCCTTCCTGAAGTGGATGCTCTCCAAGGTTCCTTCCAGCTCTAACATTTAAGGATTTTAGGAGTACTTTAAACCAGTCACTTTTGCTAGTAGAACTTTCGTCATAGTTTTTATAATTGGAAATAATGATTTGAGGATACTCAAGTTTCAGTTATAGATGGGGCTTCTTCTATGGCTGACCCTGTGCTACACGCAAAGAGGAACGACTAGGAAACATCGTCCCTGATTTCCCCTAGGCCTTTGGAGGCAGCCACTCCCCAACCCTTATGGGTCTCTGGTAGCCTCCCTTTGTGTGTGCCAGGAGGACTATCCCAAACCTTTTCTTCTTTTTTGAAGCCCCTCTACTCCATCTTTAACTCCTAATTCCTGTCAAGTAACTTCAGCTTCTGCTGCTCAGAGAAAATGAAGCCAACAGATTTGAATTCCCCTAACTTCTGGCTTTTGTCACCCCATACTATGTTCTGAGTTTGGCTGTAACTGCTGCAGTCTCACCTTTTGGCCTCAAATCAGGGAGCTAGAAATGGTTTCTCCTCTTCCACCCAACCCCTCCCCTAGGCTCTGACTTCCCTTGCCTCCAAACTCTTTGTCTATTTTCTGTTGCTGTAACAGAATACCACAGACTGGGTTGGTTGGATGATATTTATTTATTTATTTATTCATGAATGACAGGGTCTCACTCTGTCATCCACGCAGGAGTACAGTGCTGTGATTGTAACTCACTGCAGCCTTGAACTCCCAGGCTCAAGCAATCCTCCCTCCTTGGCCTCCCAAAATGCCAGGATTTCAGGTGTTATCCATCGTGCTTGGCCTGCCCAGACTGGGTAATTTATAAAAAAAAGGAAGCTTATTTGGCTTATGGTTCTGGAGACTGGGAAGTTCAAGAGCATGCTGCCGGCATCTGGCGAGGGCTTCATGCTGCAGTATCCCTTGGTGGATGGGGGGAAAGGCAAGTGAGCACATGCAAGAGAGAGCTCACTTTTATAACTAACTCACTCCCATGATAATGGCATTAATCCATTCATGAGGGTGGAGACCATGTGATGTAATCACTTCTTAAACAGCCCACCTCTCAACATTGTTACAATGGCAATTAAATTTCAACTTGCATTTCAGAGGGGACACTAAAACCATAGCATTCTTCTAGCCTCTAGTCATTACCCAGTTCCAAAGCCACTTCCACATTTTTAGGTATTTGTTACAGTAGCACCCCTACTTCTCAGTACCAATTTCTGTCTTAGTCAGTTTGGGCTGGTATAACAAAGTACCATAGACTGGGTGACTTATAAACAACAGAAATTTATTTCTCACAGTTCTGGCTAGAAATCTGAGAGCAGGATACCAGCATAGCCAGGTTCTGGTGAGGGCCCTGTTTAGGGTTACAGACAGCTGAATTCTCTTTCTATCTTCACGTGGAGGAAAGAGGGTGAGAGTGCTCTCTAAAGTCGCTTTTATAAGAACCCTACCCCCATGTATGAAGGCTCTGTCCTCATGACGTAATTTCCTCCCAAAGGCCCCACCTCCTAATACTATGACATTGGGAGTTAGGTTTCAACATATGAATTTTAGGAAGACACAAACATTGGGTCCATTGAATAGCCCTTTACCTCCCACAAATAAAACTACTTCCATTATACCCAAAGCAATACTAAAACCTCTTTCTTTAGCACTACTCCATCTTCTCTTCTCCTGAAGTCAGTATTTGATAGAGTTGTCCTCCCTCACAGATTCTACTCCACATCTCATATCTTTCTTTTCCTTACCCCACTTCATTCTGGCCTTGGTCCCCACCTCTTCACTGAAATTCCTCTCCGTGACATGATGAGTTCCCTTTGGGCACATTGAATTTGAGGCTCCAAAGCACATAAGAATGGAGAGGTCTCCTAGGCAGTGGGTTATGTGGTCTAGCTCTCTTTTGGTTCATATTTGCTTGGTATCTTTTCCCATCCTTCCATTTTTTTTTTTTTTTTTTGAGACAGAGTCTCACTCCTTTTGCCCGGGCTAGAGTGAGTGCCGTGGCATCAGCCTAGCTCACAGCAACCTCAGACTCCTGGGCTCAAGCGATCCTCCTGCCTCAGCCTCCCGAGTAGCTGGGACTACAGGCATGCGCCACCATGCCCGGCTAATTTTTT
>CAUYSK010085702.1:0-31827 GCA_963575035.1 Avahi laniger | reverse complement strand
GAGAGTCTCACCTGCACTCTTGCTGCGAGTCTGCTCCTACGCTGGGCAAGAACGTCCCACGCAGAAGGCAACTCAAGGTCCCCAGGCTTTCGCTGGATTGACCTAAATCTCTTCTATCCCCCCATCCGCTGCTTGTCATCCCTGCCCCCTTACACACACAGCCTCGTCTACAACTCTGTGGGCCTCCCACACTCGAAAACCCTACAACTGACTGCACCTTAGATTACTTCTCCCAGAAATGGGCTTTCCTCCAAAACTGTGCCCTTTCTCCCCCCCAAAAAGTCGTTTATGCCTCCAACTACAGGGACCTCAGCTGAATATTAAGAAAAAAATGAACAAAGTGAAGTAGTTCTTAGTGAGGTGTGGATGATTAAAATTTTCTCAAATCTCCCTGGGAACTAACCCTTTTTTTTTAATAGCACTGTTGAAATCAATTTCAAGGTGGCCTTCGTGGCAGTTTGGAGGGAATGCTTTAGAGTGGGGACTTGTTTCAGGGGTCCCTGGAGTCTACAACCGGAACACCGCGGTCTGCGTGGCGTACTGCCCCCCACCGGGAAGCTGGCCCTGGGGACAGAGAGAGGAAAGCATCATTCTTGGGGCTTCCTAACTCAGTCTCCTCCCTGAGGGAGGGACAGCGTCTGCTGTTCTTCCCTTTCTCGAGTCTGCACCACCAGCGTAGGGTGACCCCTAAGCCACCCTGGGCTAATCTGTCTCCATGAAGGGCTCGCAAGGCCTGTGAGGAGAGAGACCGTGGAGAGAGCTGTCCAGGAGCAAGACAGACATGGCTCCGGTACTCTCGTCTTCCCAACCACTGGAATCCGGCGCGTTCAGCCAGGACTCGTGGAGGGCCAGCTGCCTCGGTCAGAGAAGCCTCCTATCTCCCATTCATCCTCCACCCACCCTGCTAAATTCCTTTGTTCCGTCCCCCAGGTAACCAGGCATTGCATAGATCGTTCAGGAAAATTGGGTGCACATTCTAACATTTCCTCTCCCAGCCACCAGGCTCAGCTCCTGCCCTGTTTTTTGATTCTTATATTCCATCAGGACTTCCTAGGAGGCCTCGGATCCACAGACCCCTGCCAGTGGGATGCTAAATCCCATCCCTTCCTCGGCGACACAGCCCTGGCAAAGCCATCTCTGGCTCAAATCCTGCTCCAGCTGGGTCTCCCCTGAGTAGAGAATTTATCTTTTGGGATCTAGCACCAGGCCCTCCTTGAAGCCTTGAGTTACAGATGCACCGACAAGCCTCACGCGTGTCCCCGTGGTTGTTCCTGTATCACCGCCACCCAGGCAGGTGGTCACCCAAATGCATCCTCTTGCAGCCAGGCCTGGTATCACCACCAGAAAGGGCAGCTTCGAAGGGGACCACGACCAAACTCACGCCAAAGCGGCAGGATCAGGAGTCTGGAATGTTTTCACCTCTTTGTTTCTCCAGTTTCAGGAAAATAGACAAAAGCAATCTCGAGGGGTGATGGGAATGTTATCAGCTGAAGAGAACGCAAGGAAACCTCAGCTGTTTTGCAGGCGCGTTTGTTTATTTTCTATGCGGTCACCCTGATAGCCCCCACTGGGCTCACTTCCCTTCCTTGTAAACAACTGGTTCTAATTACACTTTTTGCTGTTGGATAAAGGTATATAACCTTGGAGAGTCCATTAAAAAAAAAAAAAACACGGCTTCACTTTTAAGACTTCAAATAGCACGTGGTCCCTTTGTCAGGCCCCCGACAAGGTTAATTTATGTCGTCGCTATCTTACTCTGAAGGACTCTGGTTACTTCACATCTGTTCTCTGTCTAATCTCTGTAGGAACGTTGTGGTGGTCTTGGCAGCTCAGAGCATCTAGTGGTCTCTTAACTCTTTCCTGCCCGAAACGTCCAGGCTTTCGGATTCGATTTTCTGTCCCCCTTCGCCCTCCTAAAAGCTTCCAATTTCCCCTCAGATTGTGTCCCGGCAGTTGGATGTTCTCTGACTCCGGCACAGAGGGACCGTCCTGCTCTCCAGGTTGGGTGACTTCAAGAAGGGACTCGGAGACCCTCTAGGAGGATGAGGCAATTATTGTTTCATTTTCGAAATGGAGAGAAAAAAAATTATGAGAGGGGAAATTATGCAGGAAAGTATGTATGGTACAGAACATGTTTTTCAATTTGTAGTTGCAATTGGAATTTTTAAAAATTAAATAGAATAAAAATATGAGAGTGCATTCTCTTAGTAGGGGCATCCTTTTGTAACACCTTTGCTTGCGTTGATGCACGTGTGTGGGTTCTGAGTCATCGCTGGGTTCTGAGTCACCATTGAAAATGCACGTGCTCCTCTAAGTTGCAGGCAAAACAATGGAAACTATGGGGAAGGGCGTTGGGAGCTGAATCTCAGCTCTTGCAGCCCTGCTGTCTTCCACCAATGTGACCGTGAGCAACTCTATTATCTTCTCGGAGTCTCAGTTTGCTCATCTGCAAATTGGGATAGTATGTGCCCTACATACTTCATGGGGTTGTTTGAGAGGACCCCAACAAGGTAATATGTATGTAACTTTATACCAGAGCTCCATACCAATCAGAATTCATTCCACTGACCAGAAAGATCCACAGAGGATTCTCAAGTGTGGCTCTTGATGGCAGAAATGGGGAAGCCTCCGGCTCAAGTCTGGCTTGGCTTCATTTGGACCCTCACTCATTAATTTATTTATTCAGCAATATTTATTGGATGCCCATTGTGTACCGGGGACTATTCTAGTGGCTGGGGATAAACAAAGCCCTTGCCTTCGTGTGGCTTACATTCTAGTGGCGGGAGACAAATTGCGGGGGGGGGAAGATAGCGTATGATACGAGTATGTTGTTACATTTTTCAGAAAATACTCTGAGTAGACTAATGCATCTGTTAGCAATTTTATCTAAGATCCCATGCAAGTTCTTTTTAAGTAAAGTTGGGCAAGCACTGTTAGACAATCGCTGTCCGATTGCACTACTTTGGAGTGATGTACTATGTAAGGTACCCAAAGACTCTCCTTTAAGAGCTTTCTTGGACAATCTTGGGCATCTCTCAGTTATGTCGCCATCCGTTTTAATAAAAATAGGTTCTAAATTAACAGGTAGGGTTTCTTGTCCAGAAAGGAAATAAACATATGGAATTTATTACCTCAACTACTTATAAAAGCCAAAGCATAAACAGGTTCAAGACAGGTTTAGATAAATACATGGATAATAAATGCATAGTGGCACTAAAGATTTTTAAAAGACATTATGCAAACTATGGTAAGGGCTTCTAAGAAGCTGTGGGTGCTCTCAGCTTCCTTGTGCCGAGCCATCTCCTAACTCATCATCATCGACACCAAGTAACCGTTGCATTATGACTCAAGTCCTGGGTCTCAGGCTTTGGCAATTATATTTAGCGGCAGAGTCCAAATGAGCAAACCACAGAAGTGGATCATAGGCCCAACAGGGCAGCCAGTGGACCAGAGCTGGGAGGCCTGGGGGCTCATCTTGGCTTCAGTTTCAACAAGTCACTTGACACTTCTGGCTCCAGAGAAGATGCAGCAGCATAATCTCCACGCAGGCCTATTAGCTGAGGTTGGCATTGGCAAAGATCACAGTGGTCCTCCAAAGCCAAGGCTGTGGGCATCTGCCGGGACACTGAGGATGGTTGGGGTTTTTGTTGGTGAAGGCTCCTTGGGTCCTCCTGATTTTTTTTCTTTCACCATAGAAATTGTGGTTAAGGTGATTCCCCTTGGTTCCAGGTCTAGTTTCCAGGGGTGCTTGTGGTGGCACTGGTCTCTGATGCGTGACACTCAAGGAAAAGTCATAGAGCCAGTGCTTGGATGAGTGGCACACGTGAGGGACCATAGCTGTAAGATCCAGGGAAGCAATGGCACTGGTGCCTCATTGATAATGGTGTGTGAGGTCTGAGTGTTTGCGGAGCAGCTGGGGACCTAGAGTGTGGAACACAGGTGCACACAGAACTATAGCATCTCCGGAGTTCGGGGCATGTGCTAACTCGCTGTGGTGGCACAGCCAGCTTCTATAGTACACGTGTGCCCACGTACCATGGCTCCATGTCCTAGGGTGTGGACCAGCCTATTGCAGCAGTGGCTCCAGTGTCAGAGGTACCAGCATGCACAGTGTAGCCACATAGCCAGGTTTGGATGTAGGCACACGATAAGCTAAAATCCCTCCAGGTTCTCAGGAGTGGGCCAGCTTGCTGTTGTGATGGCTCAGATGTCAGAGGCATAGGCTCTCACAGAGCAGCAGTGGCGCTCTGGTGTTCTCAGATGCAACACAAAGCAACTGAGGCTCCTAGGCCCAGGACACAGATAGCTTGTGGCAGTTGCGGCTCCAGTGTTTGAGGTAGGGGGCACAGGGAGTGTGGTTGCAGATTCAGGGTCTAGAATGCGGTCACTCACAGAGCTGCTGTGCAGCTGGGGTCTGGAGGGCTGGCACACACGGAGTGGCTGCAGGTCCAGGCGTCTGAAGTGCACGCAGCATTTGCAGAGGTGGTAGCCCCAATCCCAGGGCAACGCAACAGTGGTTCCTTTGTGGTAGCCTAGGGTTGGGGGAGGAAGTGCAGAAGCATCTCCCTCAGTGGGGAAGTCAATAGCATGGATGGCTTCATTAACCTCAGTGGTGAAAGATGTCAGTGTTCTCTGCAAAGGCAGCCACCAGGGACCACCATGGAACCTACTGTTAGCCTCCACGTTCTTGTTTCTGGACATCTCAGGATCTCCCCAGCAATCCTTTCTGTGCAGTTATTACCCATTTTTTGCTCTACTGTGTGGCTGCAGATTCTTGGTTGGACCCTTGAGTCCTCCCCAAAGCTATTTCTGTTCATGGATGGTTGCCTATTTGTTGTGTTTTTTCGTGGGGACATGAAGCCTGGTATTTCCTGCTCTGCCATCTTGCTGATGTCACTCCTGTCCCTCAGTGCCGTCACCATCATTTTATACTTCTCTCCGGAACTGTGAGACGACAAATCTCTGTTGTTTCAAGCCACCTAGCTGTGGTACTTCGTTATGGTAGCCCCTAGCAAACTAAAACAAATATATTGATCAAATCTTGTGCTTTAGTGCAAGGTTTTGTGCACCTCTAATATACTGCAGGGCATTGGCTTTATACGTGAACACTCTGAGGGAAATTCATTTCTCTTCAATTTTGGGGACCTCCTCGTATTTCACTTCACTTCCTACACCTGGGAGGACAGACTTTTTTTTAAAATATGAATTATTTCCTGTCCACCCCCAATAAATTCTTTTTAGAAAAGTTTTGCACAAAATACTGTCTCATACAAGAGCACACTTACAAAGAATATGAGGAAACACATTTCCTTAGACGTTTCTAACACAAGGAGAGTTCCCTCTTCCATAGGCATGCAGTGGGTTAACCAAAGCCTTCACTCTCAAAAGCCCTTCTTTTTCTATGACTGACTCGCTGCGTTACCCATTAACCTTCACGTCTGGAACCACGCTGTGTTCCTCCGCAAAATTAGACATAACCCACGTAGATCAACAGCCTTTAAGAAACATGGCAACTCACACAGTTCTGGCCCAGTCACTGGTAAATAACAGTGGTGATGATGACAGGAGTCTTTGGCTTTTTAAGCCTTAAACTTAGCTCAAGAATTTTGATTCATGGCTGGACACAAAATACAGTGTGAACATTGATTAGCAGGTGGTCCCATCAAGTGGATGAATTGCTCATGCTTTCTCCATAGTTATTCACAGTTCATTTTCCCTTCAGAGTTTTTAGGTAAGAGTTTGGAGCTCTAGCATGTTTGGGTTTCACATTTTGGAAGGAATGCAATGGAAATTTTTGGCACTCTCTCTCGAGTGATTTATGTGCTTCTCCCATTGGATAATTTGTTTTACGCATGTGTGACAGGGCTGGTGCTGGACTTCTGCTTTGGAAACCGTTGCTTCAAATTTGCATGTGCTGGGCCTTCTGGACCATGTAACTTTACATTTGGATGAGAAAAATCCTTCCCCAAGAGACGATTCCACTACAATCTGAGACACTGGATCCTGAGATACCTTCTTCCTTTTACCTAGTTGTGAAGAAGTGTTAAGAAGCATCTTTGTTTCTTAATGTAGAAATGCTGATTTTATAAGATTGGCAGAGAAAATACCCAGCTAAAATACCTTGGAAATATGTTAGAAATTTCTTTCAGGAACATGATGTATGGAGACCAGGTAATTGAAACAAGAATCACTGGGGCTTTTGACAAGCAGCAAAGTAGGAAACTGCTCAGGCATCTGGTTAGAATTTGTCCCTTTGATGGTAGTAGATGACTAGTGGCCCTTCTAGTTCTGAGAATGAACATTGTCCGTGTTAAAACAGATAGAAGGACAGCAAACAAGTCATCTCCAAATGACCTTAGAGGTGGCAGTGCTGAAGCATCAGCCCTCTTGGAATAACTCCTTTCAGAGCCATACTCTAGGACAGTGGCAAATTCATTAGATTCATAAACAATGGCAATCAGTCTCAATGTCTTAGAATTTTAGAGTTGAAATATGGAGGAGACACTTCGCCAGGTTGTAGACAGACTGTTGAGTCTATTCAAGGTACCACCATTGTTAGAGGATAACGTACCATAGTCTCAATCTTTCATTATTAGTTAGGAGCCCTGAAGCATGAAGCTCACAGTATAATAATCAGAATACCAATAGTAATAGAGCTCACGTCTGGAAGCTCAACTTTTCAATACCCTGCATTCACACAGCAGAACCGAGTCCAGCTCATTCATACCTTCCTTAATCTAGGATAATAAGTGGTTTTATATTGGTCAGTCACCAAGCTTGGTGTCATGGGAGAGACAGATGTGCCCAGATCCATCCCTATAATGGCAAAGAGAAATCTGGGTGCTCTTCAAGAGGGCACTGCATGAATGAGGGTTTATATGGCAGACAGATGACACATTGGAAAGAGTTTAGCCAGAGAGAATTTAATGAAGAAACAGAGGTTAAGAGAACCATGAAGGGTTCTTGAGGTGCTCAGGCACTAGCAACAGTAGAAACCTGTTACCACCCCTGAGTCCAAAAGAACACAGAGAGGCAGTGATGTTACTGGGTCCTGGAGAGTTGGAGTGATGGCAGAGAGACACCTGGTAAGTCCTTTAGCCAGTGAAGATCAAGCCATGGCCAGAGCTGCAGTGAGGCAGGAACGCAGCAGGGAATAAACACTTGGCCCCTCTCTTCCCAGATGTGACTTCTACACATGTCCCCACCTTTAGACCAAACTCATGGGAAGCCCTGGGCGAAGTTTCCCTGGGGATGCTGTCTGTACAGGACAGCCTCCTTAGGCACAGAAGACTGAAGAATGGATTTGGGGTTGAGGGGGAGGCAAACAAAATAGTGTTTGGCACAGGCTCCTAAAAAGGGAACAAGTCTTGCCCTTGAATAAGATCATAATCATAGGTTACCTTGAGGTAAATCACTTCTGTTCTGGTAGGGTCACTTGTGTGATCTACTGTGCATCTTCTAAGACACATGTTTGCCCTAAAAACTGTGTTAATGTAGGGCAGGGAGGGGTTCCTTGCTGGGGGAGGGGAGGATAACAGAAATATATAGAACTTGAAATAAACCTTGGTATGAAACTGTGGTTTCTGGAGGAGAAATGTACTATTAATAATTTATAAAAAGGCCTCACCAAGGGGAGGTAGCTAAGAGGACAAAAGGGACTAGGCTGGTGACAAAGACTAGAAACAAGGGCTTCCTGGAAGTTTCCATAGCAAAGCTGATTTTACACCATGACTGGCCACCACAGAAGGTTCTCCAGATCTATTTGCTCCGAGCCAGCCACGTGCTTGAGGAAGAACAGCTGAGTATGGGAATGTGAACCAGAAAGAGTTGTGATCTTGGCACCTAACACAGGTCACACTACTAACTGGGCAGGGACCCAGATCAGTGAGGAAATCCCAGATGCAGTGGACAAATACCCATC
This sequence comes from Avahi laniger, assembly GCA_963575035.1. NCBI lineage: Eukaryota > Metazoa > Chordata > Mammalia > Primates > Indriidae > Avahi > Avahi laniger. Next base: position 23,906 of record CAUYSK010085702.1, on the reverse strand, counting down.
AAAGTGGCATAACCTGTCTTCAATTACAAGGGCAACTGGTAGCAAGAAATAACAGCAACTATGAAGTGATGACAATCTGATTGGAGGAGCAAATTGTCTCAGCTTTGAGGAGCCTATTGCTCAGATAGGGAAGCGAGACTTATATACAAGAAGGTGAATGGAATTGGTATTATATGCCAGAGGATTTCAGGCACTGGAGAGATTGTTGTGGACGGTCACAAAAGGCTCATGAAGGCTGAGCCTGGGGCTAAGTCCAATAGGATGAAGATGGCTTAGGGAGTCAGAGGAGAATGCTAGGAGAAAGCCACTTTCCAAGCAGAGCTCTCCCAGGTAGAAATGCGTAAGTCACGCTGGAACGACTGTGAGTAACTCCTCTGGCTGGAGGAGAGTACACTGAACGCATTAGAGAGAGAGAGAGACAGAGAGGCGATGAAAGCCGTGTTTAGAGAAAACCGCTCTGGTCCATGGGGTGCCAGATGGAGAGCACTGGAGAGCCACTGGAGGTAAGGAGACAAGTTTGGAAACTATGCTAGCTAGGAAATAGTTCAGGCATGGAGCCACAGTGAGGATGGAAGGATGGGCCAACTCAAGACATCAATAGGGAATGACTAACAGGCCTTGATGACTAGTTGAAAGTGGGGGGAAGGAGGAGGAGACAAGGAACCGATAATGAACCTGAATCTGTGGCCCTACTGGTGCAGAAAATGATGGTTTTATAAAAAGATGTGGCAAATTAGATGGGAGCACCTAATAATTTAGTGAAATAAATATGATGGATTTAACGCTTTAGTAAAGCATCTGGGAAGATATTCACTGGAGATGTTCTTCTGCAGACAAATCCTTTACCTGGGTTCCATAGCTCATTAAATAACCCCACCATCCACCATTTTCCCAAACCCCAAACCTAAGAATCATCCTCATCGGTTCTTCCTCCATTACTCTCAAAAGTAATCAATGTCCAAATTCCATTAATTTTATTTTATTATCTCTCAGATCTACCCACTTTCCCCAGTTCCATCTCTTTACCACTGCTATCTTTCACCTGGAATCAGCAATCATATCCCAAGTGATATCCTGCCTCCCCCCTTCAATCGCTTTCTACAAAGCCAGAAAGTTCTTTCTGAATTAAAACTCTGATCCTTCCATCTGCTGATTATATACCTTGTGTGGCTCCCTCAGGATAAAGTCTTAACAGAACATAACGATCTTCCCCTGCTGGGTGCCTATTTCATTCTCTGTCCTTATCATACCATGTCTGGCATTCCATGTCCCAAGCATATTGAGCCATTTACGCCCAGAAATTGAGACTCGGAGCCTGAGACGGCTTCTCCAGCCCACAGTGGGCACACAGAGGAGGCAGAAGTGGGCTCTGATTGTCGTGTTTGCCTACGGCTGACATTGACCTGCTAACTTGAAAATTGCTAATAGTCCTATAGTCTACAAGCGTTTTCCAGCCACAAGCTAATTCAGTTCCTTCACATCTCTAACACATTTTCTCCTTCCTTCCAAATTGGTTAAAAGGACCTCAGTGTGGCCAACCCTAAGGGCAACAGCAGAGCAAGGCTAAAATTCAGCCTTGCTTCTAGCTAACTATATACTTTCACAGCATCTTTATTTATTTTCTTTATTCAATCAGCTATTTTCCTGCTCTTCAACGATCAATAGTTTGAGATCTCTGCTAAATTTCTTTGGAAATTTTAAAATAAAAAAACAATATATGAATATAACTCTATGCAAAATGTCCTGTTACCCCAACCTCCTGTGCATCTGCTATGTTTGTGTCCTTCCCCTCTCCTTCCCCCCAGAACAGGGTTTCAATACAAGGTTGGGTTATCCCCTATTAGCAACAACAGTGAAAACTGACTGTAAAACAATAAAATAAGATTAAAGAAAAATAAACAGGTGAAACCAAAATCACCAAAGTCACATAAAAAGTAAATGAAGGAAGAAAGAAGAAAATTGGACTCTATATGCAGATGGTATTAGTATTTATATAGAAAAATCCTAGGGTATCTATGCAATAGCTACTAGAATTAATACAAAATTTAGCAAGGTTGTAGAATACAAGCTAATACCAAAAAATTAATTGCATTTTATATGCTAGCAGTAAACAATTAGACAATTTTAAAAGTTCTATTTGCAAGAGCATCTAAAAGTTAAAAAATACTTAGAAATATATTTAACAAAAGACATGTGAGAACGCCTCATTGAAAACTACAGAAGATTGCTGAAAGAAATTAAGGAAGAATGAAAAATGGAAAAATATGGAAATGGAAAAAATAAAAGGTTCATAGGTTTATTGGAAGATTCTAATTCACAGTTCATTGGAAGTGAATAGATTCATCGGAAGAATGAATTGTTAAGATGTCAATTCTACCCAAATTGATCTGTGGGTTCCGAATGATCCCAGTCAAAATTTCAGTGGGCATTTTCACTGAAGTTGGCAAGATGATTCTAAGATTTATTTAGAAATTTGATAGATCTAGAATAGCCAAAACAATTTTGAAAAAGAACAGATGGAGAACTTTCACCATCTACAGTAATCAAGATAGTGTAGTATTGACTTAGAGCTTGACATCTGAAACAATGAAACAGAAGAGTTGAGAAATAGATCCACTCTTATATGGCCAATTGACATTTAATAAATGTGGCAAGGAGATTCAATGGTCCTGGAACAATTGGATATCCATACTTTTTAAAAAAAGAATCTCAGTCCTTACCTAAAACTATATATAAACATTAACTCAAAATTATCATAGACCTAAATTAAAGTCTAATGCAATAAAATTCCTAGAAGAAAACAGTGGAGAAATTCTACTGACCTTGGGTTTTATAAAGACTTCTTACATAGGACAAAGGCCATGAATTATAAAAGAAAACATCAATAAACTAAACTTACCAAAATTTAAAAATTTTGCTCTTTGAAAGGCATTGTTAGGCGTATAAAAAGACAACCCACAGAGTGGAAGAAAGAGTTTGCAAAGTATATAATCGACCGAAAACTTATGTCTAGCCTATACATCTCAATAATAAAGCAGACAATTCAATAAAAAATGGACAATTTGAACAGATACTTCACTAATGAAGGTATACAAAATGGCATGAAAATACATGAACCACGTTATTCATCAGGGAATCGGAAATTAAATTATAATGATATGTTACTATGCCTCCTTTAGAATGACTGTACCTAAAAAGATGAACAATACCAAATATTAGCCAGGATGTCAAGCAACTGGAAACCTCATACATCGGTGATGGGAATGTAATATGGTACAATCACTTTGAAAAAGCTGTTTTGTAATTTCTCAAAAAGTTAAACATATAACCCAGACATTCCACTCCCAACTATTTACACCAAAAAAAATGAAAACATATGTGCACACAAAGACTTACACATAAATATTTATAGAAGCTTTATACACCATAACCAGAACCTGGAAACAATGTATAGCAGCTTTCTGGCACAATAAATAAAAACTGGAAACAATCCAGATGTTTACCAACAGGTGATAAAGGTGGTGCATTCCTACAATGGAATGTTCTTCAACAATTAAAAAACTAGCAATATGCACAACAAAATGAATCAATGCCAAAATCATCATGTTGAGTGTAAGAAGCCAGGAAGAAGAGTATGATCCCATTTATATAAAATCCTCGACAATGCAAAAAGCTGTGACAACCAAGCAGATCAGAATTGACTGGGGCCAAGGGTAGAGATGAAGAGAAAAAAGGCAAGAAGAAATTTCAGAGGGTGATAGAAATATTCTGTATCTTGACAATGGCGGCTTTTACAGGTGGGTACACAGAGCTCTGTGCACTTTCAATGAATGCGGCGTACGGTGCACAAACAGTACCTCAATAGACTTGATTTTAAAACAAGCACACTGTCTGGGTGATGGGCACACTTGTAACTTTGACTCAAACAACACAAAAGCAATTTATGTAACCAAAATGTTTGTGCCCCCGTAATATTCTGAAATAATTATTTTAAGAAAGGATAAGTGGGTGAATGCTCTGTCTTCACAAGCTAATCTCTGGAACTTGGACTCAGATTTTCTAAGTAACACCAATTTCTCCATCACTCTCATATAATGAGGGAAGCATTCCATCTCTATGTTCCTTTCCTTTTTCATGTGCATACCACCACATTCTACTACACTTGATATTCTACTGAAAAACTAAAGGCAGGCAGAAGGTCCTTTCAAATAATGCAAAGTATCCAGGTGTTCTACAACAACATCAGGTGTATGGTGTATGCATGTCCTTCCCCCCAAAACAGCCCTTTATGGGGAAGGCTTTTTAAGGAAGCAAATGATGTAGTTTTGTGTGATAACTAGATGTTCAGAAAGTCGAGAATGAAGAATTGTAGAAGGAATGCAAGTGTTAATCTGGAGTCACACGTAAATCATGCCGCTTTTGGGTGGATGATGGAGGCAAGGGTACAATTTTCACATCAGCAGACTCAATCCTGGTCTACGTGGCTACAACACAGGTGTCCTGCCCACCTTGACATCCAGGCCCTGTGCTGCCCAGAGAGTCAGCTGAACAAGCTCATTTCCTTCAGTCTAGTGAGTCTGCTCTTCCTGGGGAGGATCCTTAAAGCTGCAGTTAGTCAGCTTGACCCTGTAATTTGCTACGAACCCAAAGCCAGTCCCAATAAATTTCTCCTGATCCCGAAAAAGGTACATCCAGCATGCATAAAAGTGTTCTGTTACTGTCATTTGCACGCCCAGTCCTGTGACTTTGACCAACCCATGACTGATATTTGTGTAGGGTCTAAGTTCTGCTGCTCTTACGTGTCAACAGTATTTGCTGACTCTGAGAGGGGTCGCTGCGGTTGGAGTGGAGGTTCTGTTAATCTCTGAAGCCAGCTGGTACTCTTTCTGAGCTAAAGCATTGAAATCCTGAAATGTTATTGAATACAGTCATAACATACTTAATTCCTGCCACTTGCCCTCTGGTCAGAAAGTATAATTAAAGGGTCTGCAGATGGTACTGGCAAGATTTCTAGAAACAGTAGATACCGACAGCTGACTGAACAGCTATATGAAATTAAAAGCTGTTTTGATATGTACCATATGCAACAAATACGAATCCATCAGGGAACATGGTGAGCTCTTTGCATTATATGGGCATTAGAAGCTATGGAAAACGAATAAGGGGCAATCAGAGAAATATATTATAAAGGTAAACACAAATCAAAATCTTAACCCAAGAGACTTGGTGCCCAGACTTAGCAGGATATACTTTGGTTAAGAAAACATGGAGAAAACAGGTGCGAGATTTAAAATTCAAAGATGGCTGTTCAAGAAAAATAAGTAAAAATGGCAACACCTCTTTTCTGTGATCCTTAAAAGGTACTAGGTGTTCTGCTTTAAACCAGAGAGGGAGACTAAATTCATCTTTTTAGGATAAGCCAATGTCTTTATTATAAGAGCAAGTCTAGCCCTATGGTTTTCATTTTATGAAAGTTATGGATTTGCATAATATTGAAGGAACAAGGATAATGACCCTTACACTCATCGAAGACATTGGTGTTAAGAAATTAGACTAGTGGAGAAATGAAAGGTCAAAGGGGATCTTTGACAAGATAATGAGATGTTTGAATGGGTTCACGGGGCCGTGATACACCAATTGAGACACATTGGGCTAAATGATCTTTCAAAGTTTTTTCACAGAGGGTCCCTTAGTATGTTTTTGTTGAACAGATTTAAGGGATTCTATAAAGATGTCAAGGAAACTTTTTTACCAGCTGTTTCAGCTAAAAGTTCATTTTTTAAAAAATATCCTAGATTAGACCTATACTATTTGAGACTCTGTTCCTTCAGGAGACCAACCCTGGAATGAAAACTGAAAATCTTTTCATCAGTTTTCTGAATATTGGGGCAATCTAGTGTTCAGTTTTAATCCATATGTTTAGCATTTTTTTGAGTCAGCCCTTCTTCCTGGTTTCATAAGCCATTAGGGAATCTCTCCTTTTAGTTGTAGAATCCAATGTGATCCCTTAATAAACCAGGGTATGAGCCTAGTTTTCACACACTTTCAATGACTCTTTCCCAGCTCAGAGAAAACTTCCTCCCAAAAGAATTAGTAGTAAAAAAACCGTGAAGGTTTTCTCTTGTCTGAGTCAGCCTACCACTAACACGGGCCTGCCCGAGGTCTACCTGGTCTGCAATTCTAGCAGTGCTGGGGTTTCGGAGTAAACAATGATCACGCCCTGAGTTCAGAAACAAATCAGACATAAACAAGAGAAGGCTCAAGGCAGAAACGCTGGGTGTGGCACAGAATGGTTCTCCCAGCCAGAAAATTGTCAGCGGAAGTTTTCCTTTGGCTCAGGTTAGATTTCCAAAGACATTTCTCTAAGTGAAAGCTAATATTTGAGTTCCAAGAGTGAGTTAAATTTTTTAAATGCTGTAATCTGAAGCCATCTCTTTAGGGTAGCAAAGTTGAAATTTATGCCCCTAGACTGAGATATTTGACTTAAATGATTTTAAAGGACTTGATATCACGTTTTCTAATACTCCCTGTAATTGTATTAGTTCTATTCAAAACCACTTCTCACAGGTTCTTTGCACATCATTAAACGTATAAGAAATGCAGACGCTTTTTTTTTTCCAAGTGAGCAGAATTTTCAAGGTGCTTGGGCCTCACTGATAGTTTATATAAGAAGTGGTGAGACGGTATAAAGACATCCTGGCATTCATGAGTCACTCTAAAGAATGCATGTTTTCGAGTTTGTACTCATCTTTTTTCTTGAATTTTGATACCTGGCTTGCTTTTACAGTGATATTTTCTATCTTATATGCCGATTTACAATTCTATTTCATTCCTATATCAATGTCTGACACACAGATAGTATTCAAAGGATTGAATAAATAATTGTTAAACGGATGATTGTTGAATAAATGAATTTTCTACCATTAAGCAGCAAATTAAACACTTAACTATGTCCAAGTTAACTGGGAAACAGAAAGATGAAAACCCTCATACCTAGAAAGAGAAGCTTTGGGCAGTGTTCTTATACTGGATTAATTTTTTTTACCTTTAAGTTCTTTCTTTCATCTTTTTTCCAGACATAACAGCAATCCATTGCTTATTTTTCTTCACATTATCCTAAAGATTCCTCCCAAGTCCAACCCTCTTCTCAAATGGCCACTACAAACTCTTATACATACCTCAAAGCCTTTTTGAGGCGCTAGCACATAGCTCAAGATTCAGAAACTATGCTATTTTATGCTATAATTCAAATTTACTTGGTTAGATTAGGAAAGTTCTGAAGTTACTTGTTTGTTCAGTCCTAAAATCCACATTTTTCCCCTCTTTCCCTTTGGAAAGTGATGACGCAGTGCAGAATTGGAAGATCTGTAACAATTAGGATGTTGGATCAGGTACTGCTTAACTACTAAGTATCTAGGGTTTTGTTTTTCACTGTTCTATCATATCAAAGGAGGAAGAGAACTTTGACCACTCTTCCTGAGAATAATTAATGATTGAATTGCTATGCTCGGAATGTGTAATGGAGTGAATTCCAAAGAATGTGCCTATCCTTGTCAGTGGGCAGGAGAAAATGTGCAAATCATTCTCAAGAAAATAACCTCTGATGGGACATCTCACTAATGATCATGAGTGCTGTTTTGGGTATAAAGCCCGCTCTGAAATTGAACCCTAAGCAGAAATTCTGTTTTAATAGACAGGCAAAGATACAGCCTAAGAAAAACCTTCCTTATCAAGTGTGTATTTATAAAAACTCTACATATCTTCCCTTGCAGACGTAGTCTTTGGCAATAATTCTCATTCTGTCTCTGATGTTCATTAGATTATATGACCTTGGATGAATCAATACCCCATAAAATAACTTAAGACATTGTTTTCAAGATTAAATAAATTCAAAGATCTCAGACATTTAGAATCACAACTGGCATAGCAAAGCTATTCATTAAACACTAGTTTTCTTTTTTCTTTTCTCCATGTGGCATTTTAAACATATTTTGTATACTGCTTGGAGTTTTATATGAGCTATAGGAAAATGCAATTGAATATTTGCACTTTAGGAGCACTGTGAAAGAGTTTACACACTTCACTTCCGAGAACAAAAGCATGCAACATCGTGTGAAAATTGGGGAGGGAGCTGTTTTGTAGGTCTTGAGGCTGGTCAAGTATTTCTTGCACTGCAACATGTTCTGCTTTCCCTAATCAAAGATTGCGGAGCACTTTAAGAATCTTCAGCAGTCGTTGGTATCAAAAGAAAATTATTATCTGTATCACCTTCCTTCTAATAGTGTACTTGAGCATGAAAGTACACTTGGATGGATTCTAACGGAGAAACAGAACTCCCTATGAAATAAGGATTTTTGTGCACAAACTCAGTGGGATTCTGCACCATATTCATGGTATGAAAAGCTGAGGTGAATAATGGCCCAAGGAAAAGGGATTCTTCAAATTTTTCCTTTTGTTCCCAGAACAGAAAGGAACTGTGTACTTTTAAAGCTCTAATCATTTTGGCTAAATGAAAACATGGCTAAAGGGCTATGTTGGGACCAACATGGATGTCTTTTTGTTTTTGGTGGGAGTTTAACGCACAAAGGCATTCAAAGAAACTGCCTCCTAAACACTATGGAATATTCTTCATTCCTTCAGCCTGGTATTCCAGCCAAGGATCCACTTGTGTTGGTGCCATTCGAAAGAAACAGATTATCCTAGAAATGATAGTTAGGGATGACACCCAGTTGCCAACACATTTAATTTCCAACCACCTCCTGTGTCACTTAGAGAACCTACCTCCCACCAGGAGGAGTGAAAACCTTTGACATTTGCATTGCAGCCCCCTGTTGGGCTAAGGGCTTGGGCACGTGACCCAATGCAGGCCACTGGTTTCTAAGAGGAAGTCTTCCCAGGTAGAAATTCCTAGGAAAAAGTGTTCCTCCAGTTAAGAAGACACATAAAAACTGCTCTTTCTTCTTTTCCCTGAACCATAAGACAATCCAAAGGTGAAAGCCAACGTACTGAGGATGTTCCAGCAGAAACGTGATGAGACACCCGGTTCTGTGATGGCTTCATCTTAGTTCCAGACCTCTTGTTAAATAAACCCATAAATTTCCTTATGGTTTCAGCTGTATTAATTGAGGTATACTTTGCCTAAAGCATTCCAATTGATACGATAGTTGTCAGAGAGTGGAAAAAATGCTTCAGTCAAGGCTAGCAAAGCTTGGGAAAAGAATAAGAAATCTCCACGTCGTGTAACTGAAAACTTATTGAAACTTATGCCCCTACCACTTGGCATCCTTTATCAGAAACTCCCATCAGTAGAGGAGGCCCGATGATACTCATTTATTCCACAACCAAACTTGGACTTCTTATGGTATGTAGGGTTGTCAGATAAATATTTGTAACATAGTCATACTAAAAATCTATTCATCGTTCATCCAAAATCCACATGTAACTGGACGTCCTGTGTTGTTATATGCCGAGCCTGGCAAGCTCACCTAAGTGCCATGCCCTGTGACAGGCACTGGGGATGCATCGCCGTTCTTTACTTCAAGGCAATCAGCTCCTTTCAAAGCTTCTGGGTGATTCTAAGGTGCAGACTGGTAGGAAACCCAGTGTCTTTAAAATTGTCTGCTTTGACTCTACGTTCTACAGTTCAGAGAACCGAAGCCAGGAGAGGCCACGCGACCCGCCCAAAGGCACGTAGCTGTTGGAAGGCAAAGGTGGCACGGGTCCCCCCGTCAGCATTCGCCCCCGTCTGCCCTTCCCAGCTGCCCCTTCACTCCTGCTCCTAAAGCTCTTTGCTTTACGATGACACGAGAGGCTTATGTTGTTTGACTTAGGAGAGAGGGAGGCTTATAATATAAATGGTCCAATTTCCTTTGATGAGGAAGACAATCACATTTTAGTCACCTAAGTTTCATACGGCAGAAGGGTATTTTGAATGAGAAGAGAAAGACAAAATTGCAGTGCAAGAAAATGTTGCCCAAATCCATAGAAATACTTTTTTGAGGAGAAAGTTTTCCAAACATTCTTTTATATAGGTGATATATGTGCTATGTGTGTATATATATATGTGTGTGTCATATATATGATATGTAACTTATTACACATAGCTCATGTAGCTGATATATAGCTCAAAGCTACACAAGGCTTGCTTTAATTTACAAATATCAATGAAAGGCTACATTCCTCTATTTTTCCTCAGGTATCTTTTGCTAATATTTTGATCAAGGCTGACAAACCTCCAGCCTCTCCAAACAATGAGCTCTGCTTAAAATTTAAAAACAGTGATCATGTGACCTGCCAGCGAAGAAGTCGTTTCTCCTGAAACTGGGCATCATAAAATTCAAGGCTTTCTGGATAGATGGCTGTATATGTCATTCCCAATTCAAAGATCATCAGGGCAGAAGTCTCAGAGTTTTCCCCAGAAACTTTTGCTTTTTTCCTTCTCACCTAATGCAAATCTCTCATTTTGTAGCGTTAGTGCAAATCCTATGAGTCTGTCACTGAAGAGAAAGACTGAATTAAGTCAATTCTCCATAGAAGACCTTAATCTAACGTAGCTTTCCTCTTAACCTTCTTTTCTTGTGTTTCCTATATGCCAAATCCAATTATCGTAAATGAAAAGACAAAGTGAATTTTACTTTAACAACAAGAATCCCACACATATTGTAGAAAATTGCATTGAGTTCCAGAATCAATAGGATAAATTCAGATGATCTTTGAAATTCCTTATAATGGGATGTGGCTTGAAATCTCGGTTCTTTAGATCTAGACATCCTGAACCAACACATCCAATTATGACGTACTGAGTGCTTTAAAGGCCCATCAAGGTAACTGTCCAGATTACTGCATTCTTTGTCATTCAATCTGGGAGAGGAGCAAACATGACCAGTATCACAAATAACAACTCTTCATCTTGTACTACAGACAGGGGAAGTCTTTGTGAAAACCTCAAGAAATTCCCATTGGGGGGTGGGATGATTGAGCTCTTACAGCTTCCACCTTTCCAGCGATTCCGTGTTCTAAGTGATTCTCCGCACCCCCCTCCAAGCTACCTCCATTGTGGCTGTTTTCAAAACTCAAATCCATTCTCAAAAGACAAGATTTCTCACTTCTGAGAAAAGTCAGCATTTGATTCTGTGCCATTCTGTTATGCTTGATTTCTTTAAAATCAATCACATTACCATTATAGTCTCACCTTGTGTGGATGAGAATATTATCCCATGATAAGTATTTCTGTATTTGAAATGTTAACAGTACCCCCTTCAGACTTCTACCTATGGGATGGTAGATTCTGTCTTACCTGCCCGGGCTTGTTGCACTGAATTGAGGTCACGGTTATGCAGAGAACATTCCAAACATTTTTCGACCACTGAATCAAAAGGGGCCGTTCAAGCTTCTGTCTCTCCCATTGGTGGGGAATTCTGACACCGGTCTGAGCGCTCTCCAGTTCTGGAATGGTGTGACTGCTATTCACATGACCATGTGAACGCCTGATTCCTGCCCTCCCACCTCTCCACACCCGTGCCCCTTGCTCAGCATGACTCAACACTTGAAAACTAGACAACCTGAGAATTTGCTACTTGAACTTTGATTGATTTCAGAAGAGTGGCATGTCTTCAAATGTTGACCATTTACTAATTAACTGAGGAGATAGAATTCCCCAACGTGTGAGGTAAAGTTTGAAGCTACAATTTTAACACAGGAAAGTTGTGTTCATTCTCTTAGGTTTCCTGACATTTGTGAGCTTTTGACTCTAGATAATGGGATTATTGCATATTTTTGTCTTTGGGTTATGTTTTCTTCTCCCCCCCTCCCCCGCCAAGACTCCCTGATCATCGGAAAGTGATGTCTTCCTTTTTAGGCATGTCCATTTCTAAAAATCAAAGTAATTGCTGATCAAAAGTCTGCTATTTCATAATTGTAAAGAGATTCCTTTGAAACCTATTCGGCAATCCTCTAAAACCTGTGGTAAGAATATTCGAAGTATGACTGAGGACAAGACATGAGCTGTGCTTACAGCAGAGGGTATAACTGTCTGTTGGAGACAGAATTTCCACCCATGACTCCAAATGGCACCCACAGATTACTCTGTTGTACTCTGAGAAGTGTGAGCTGCCAACTTGGGTGTGTCCTTTCTTTCAAGATATTAAAGAGAGGTAAAGTGTCTCATTCTTTAATATACAATAAGAGTGAGTGAAAGTATATGGGAGAAGGTGAGGTTGTATGGAGGGATAAATGAGATTATTAGAGAGTAGAAAAAAACAGAAACAACAGTGTTTATTTAGGGTGGGTAAATGCTACTTTCAACATCCCCATCAAAAGTTTTGCATCAGCTGGGCACGGTGGCTCATTCCTGTAATCCCAGCACTTTGGGAGGCCGAGGAAGAAGGATCACTTGAGACCAGGAGTTTAAGACCAGCCTGGACAACACAGTGAGACCCCATCTCTACAAAAAATATGAAAAATTGGCTGGGCACTGTGGCACATGCTTGTAGTCCCAGCTATTCAGGAATCTGAGGTGGAAGGAAGAGTTGAGCCCAGGTGTTTGAGGCTGCAGCAAGCCGGTGAGCTATGATCATGCCACTGCACTCCAGCCTGGGCTACAGAGTAAGATCCTATTTTTTGGGAGAAAAAAAAAGTCCAAGCTCTAAGTTAGTTTCTGTCATAAGAATTAGTAAGAATTAGGAAGAATAATCGCTATTTGTTATTACTATCCAAATTCCATACATGTAAGTGTTCTGTTGCCAACAGCCATCCCAAAGAGCTGACAGAGTAAGTAACCCCCTGAGTTAAACCTAAAATTATTTCATCACTGTCATCCTACCCAGCTTTTTTTCAAAGCCATGTTTCATTCTGTCATGGATGTACTTATCTAAGCTCTTTTGGAATCCACTTATCTCAAAGAAGTTAGGTAATTCAACTGAGTACAAAAATATGTTTAGTTTTCTTGATAAACTATCTCACTGACTTTTGTTGTTCTGAGAGTATTTCCTACCCATTTGCTGTATCTCAATTATTTTCCTTATAGAGGTGACTGCTTTCAAGTGAGGGCTAAACGTTGTCCATAGATAGCTTTATGTTGTTGCTACCTTTAGCTCATATTCAAATGGGGCAGACAACTTTCTCAAAGATAATGCTATTGTCACTAACTTTCATTTACTAATATCCTTAACTAATTAGTATTTAACTGGTGAATAAATGTCTAGTTAAAACAATTCTGATAGGCTCATAATGCCATCTAGTGGACAATCTTCAAAATATCCTTCCACGGGCCATTTTCTTTCTAACTATCAAAATAATCTTTATTCTAGAGGAAGTAGCCCTACTAACCAAGAATTATTGATTAGGATCACTGAGCCCTGAGACAAATCTATGATAGCATTTCTAACATTGATACAGTCTTAGAGAAAATTAAATTACCATGTTGGCAATTAGTGGATCTAATATCATTGGAATAAAAGATAGTTACTCGAAGTGATAATTCAGTGAACTCAGTCCATCCTCATTAACAGCATAGTGGTATCTCATGTTTACCATATGGAAGATACAACTACAATCGCTCATTTTTCTTGAATACTATAAGTGATAAATGACATTTACATAACATTGTTTCTACTATATAAGAATTTTATAATTTCATACAATTCTAACACCTACTTTGTGATGAGGGTAGAATGTACTCATATTACATATGTGGGAATTAAGGTTAATGAAAACTAAATGACTCGATCAGATACCTACAAAAACTCAATTTTCAAAAGCTAAGCTCATTGACTCTTTCAGTGAGCCAGTAGTACATTGAAAGAGTGATACTTCATGACAAAAAGGGAGCTTTTCTCAGAAATGCAGAGGGGATTGAACATACGCTTACCTATTAACATGATTCGCTACATTAGCAGATATGAAAGCAAATAATACGGTGTTATTGCAACAGATAGTTAAAAGGCATTTGATAAAATTCACCTTCTATTCTGGATTTTAATAAAAGTCTTAGTAGGTAGAGTAAAACGATGCTGCCATAATGTGATGAAGATTACATACAAGAATCCTACAATGACCCTCACATGTAATGGTGAAATATAATTATTTCCAATTAAATTCAATAATAAGCCTAGTATTTCTGCTGTTATCACTATGAATTTAACAATGTACTTGAAACCTGAGGCAATGCGATAAGACAAGATAAAGATTTAATAGGTTTGGATAATTTATTTACCAAAAAAAAAAAACCTAAATTTTTTTTTTAAATCAGAGCTTATATGACAGCTAAAAAATACTGCCAAAAGTAAACATATAAAGAGCAATAGCCTTTCTATGCAATTAGAAAATGTAATAGAAAAAAAATCTGATATATAACAGGAAAAGAACACACTGAGAACACAAAAAACAAAATTTTTTTAAAAAGCAAACAAGCTGAAAATACTTAGGAACAGGCCAAATGAGAAATATGCAAGTCTTACATGAATAAAAGTTGAATTTTATCTAAAGCTTTTTAAAGCAGCTATCGAGATGACTATATTATTTTTTTTAAAAAATCAGCCAGGTGCAGTGGCTCCCCCCTGTAATCCCAGCTTTTTCAGAGGCTGAGGAGGGAGGATCACTTGGGCCAGGAATTCAAGACCAGCCTGAGCAACACAGTGAGATCCCTATCACTACAAAAAAATAGAAAAATTGGCCGGGTGGTGGCGGCACACACTTGTAGTCTCAGCTACTTGGGAGGCTGAGGCAGGAGGATCACTGTGAGCCCAGGAGTTTGTGGTTGCTGTGAGCTATAATGATGCCACTGCAGTCCAGTCCAGGCAGCAGAGTGAGATCCTATCTCAAAAAAGAAAAAAAAAATTTTTTTCAAAATATCTTTTGGGTTTGCTAATGCAAATGTGGGGATGTTATGTGACTATATACAATTATGAAATGAAACGCCATAAAAATTTGACAAGGAAAAGACTGAGAGAAGTATTTGCAACAATTCCATTCAAATATCATTTATGAATTTGGGTCGTTATGACTACAAGTAGTATCATGACGGTTCTGGGTTCCAGGGCAGATAGCCCAGACTGGAGATCTATTGGGGATTTCAGAAGACCTTAGAAATATTACCAAGTGGCCACCAGAGCTAAGGTGGGCTGAATCATCTGGGAGGAACAGACCATGAAAAAAAAAAATCAAGTCAAGAGACTATGAATCCACAGGTTGCATACTTCATCTTTAAACCCGGTCCAAGAGTTAGGGACGGCAGCCCTAAGCAGAGAACAGAGGATTTAGAAGACAATGCAAGCGTCCAAAGGCCTTTTTCTCCACAACCATAAGGTTAGGTAAGCCCCCGGTACGGCATTTATTTCCTAGATTCTGCCCTGTGGCAGAGACAGAGGAAAGAGAAAAAACAGTCCTGAAAGAATTAAAATTTAAATTGGCTAGATAATTGCCTGAAATTAGATAGTCTTAAAGCAAAAGATACCGATTTACCATTAGTTGGCAAATTTAAGTTTCACCTAAGAAGATTAAGTCTATTACAGAAAATAGAGTAATGAAAAGAAGTTACATTATTATATTTCTCCCAGCAAATTAGGTTTTGTGAGGGTACAAATATTATAGTTACACTTTATGTCTTTGCCTTACCCAAATGCGGGTTAAAGGCATGCCCTTCCCTCCCTTTAGTGATAATTTTTATCGTTGATTAAAGTGCAAAGAAACAGGTAAGTTAAAATACTCAGTTGGAAGTAATATACATTGGCAAAGTATTTCTGAGGGCAGTTGGACACTATCAATTTTAAACAGCACACCCCACACATCCAGCGATTCCATTTCTAGACATCCATAGCTATTAAGATATTCTCAAATTCGATTATTGGAAAAGCTATTCAAATTGCATTAAATAATAAAGATAACTTATCGGCATAATCACTGAAAAGTCCAAAGATAGTTCACTCTTCAGTCAAGATTCAGATCTTGTTTTCCTCAATACAGTGAGTTTTATTCTTCTCCAACTATCAGCTTTCTTTTCAGTCTGACAATTTTACTCTTAAAAAAATGGCTGCAAGTAGAAATCAGGGTTTACCAGCATCTTTGCGTACATATGCGAGAGAGAGTGTGTCTCTGTACAACTCTGAATAAAATTCTTGATCACTGTTTGGACCACCTTAGGCCACAGACCCATTGTTAAGTCCATCACGGTAGCAGAGAAAAGGAGAGAACACCCCGACAGGCTAAGCCAAAGTAAAATTCACTCAAGAATTAGAGGTAGAGTCAAGCCAGCCAATCATATGGCTGCTGTAAATAACACATTTGAATATGTACTTGAATGTGAGTGGTTGGATGATATTGTGAGATGTACTTGAGAAATACTAAGGTATTTTTCTCCATTATTTCTGTACCCTGTGGTCCTTCCTCCTGCCTGGGCAACTGGGGCATCTCATCTTCATTGCCACAAGGAAGAAATGACATGACAGACCATAGATGTTAAAAGAGCATACTCTTGGCTTTTGAGTTTTGTATGATTTGGTAAAACACATGATCAGTTGGAACAATTTTTCCTAGAAGTGGGAAAATAAAAGTGTCAGAGAAAGGAAGGAAACAGGTTATATATCAGTTGCATCGGCCTCTCCCCATGTCAGGGATGAAGGGGAGGAGAATTGAAATGATAGAAACTCTACTAATATTTGAAGAGTCCAAGAGCAGAGTGACCCCGGGCTGCTCTCTATCTACCCAAGTATAAGGTTCTTAAGAACAATGCCACAGAGCACCGCCCCCGCTGCCCTGCTTCCAGAGAGTGCAGGAGCATTTGAGTGGAAATGTGGGGTGGTAAAGGGTCTTAGGCAGCCCCACCTGGTTTCCTGCTGCAGCCCAAGAGTGGTTTGGGAAGAGTGGAACGATTTTCAGTGTGCTACTGAGCTTAGAGAGACCAAGATCTGGACAGCCTTTGCTGTCAGTAACTAAGGATCAAATGACACCATGAATATCTCAGGGGATAGAGGCCTGAATAGCACACTCCATGATGTATTCACAGTTCTTGGGGTCCCTAGTCGAATCTAGACAAAATCTGAGAAAAAATATCAGGGATATGTGAGAATTATGTAAGATTATGTTTCTGCCATAAGAAAAATTAAGATGAATTAAGTTCAGTTATAGAAAAAGTTACATACCTCATGGACTAAGACTCATACTTGTTACTTATGCATGTAAATCAATATGCAAATGAATAACGCTCTGGAAAGAAAAATGACCAAAGGTTATCAGAAGCAGGATTGTCTCATAATTGTTCAGGTACCATTCACGTAGAATATTTTTATTTCATATTGTTCTATATTGATGAGAAATTGTATAATACAGAAGGTGAGAGTTCTGCCTCTAGAGACTGTCTGGGAAAGTTACTTAACCTTTTTGTACTCTGGTTTCCTCAAGCAAAATGCAAATAAGATTAGCTACCTCATAGAGTTATGAGAGTTAAATATTACATGTCAAAGTCTTTGAAAAAGGCCCACATATATACCAAGAGAAAGATATAAAGAGCATCCAAATTGGGAAATTGGAGGACAAACTGTCCCTTTTTGCTGATGATATGATCTTATATCTAGAAAATCCCAAAGACTTCACCAAAAACTCCTAGATTGATAAATAAATTCAGCGAAGCCTCAGGTTATAAAATCAATGTACACAAATCAGTAGCATTTCTATATATTAGTAACAGTCAAGCTGAGAGTCAAATCAAGGGTTCAATACCATTTGCAACAGCTACAAAGAAAATAAAATACTGAGGAATATATTTAATCAAGGAGGTGAAAGATCTCTGCAAGGAGAACTATAAAATGCTAATGAAAGAAGTCACAGATGACACAAATGGAAAAATATCCCCTGTTCATGGATTGGTAGAATCAACATTGTTAAAATGTCCATACTGCCCTAAGTGGCTTACAGATTCAATGCAATCCTCATTAAAATATCAATGTCATATTTCACAGATCTAGAAAAAATAACTCTAAGCTTTGTGTGGAACTGAAAAATAGCCCGAATAGCCAAAGCAATCTTAAGCAAAAAGAACCAATCTGGAGGCATCACATTACTGACTTCATATTATAAGTCTATAGTAACCAAAACAGCATGGTGCTGATATGAAAGCAGAGACATAGACCAATGCAACAGAATAGGGAACCCAGATATAAAACCATCTACCTACAACTAACTGATCTTTGACAAAACATACAACAACATACACTGGGAAAAGGAAACCCCATTGAATAAATGGTGCTGAGAAAATTGGATAGCCACATGCAGAAGAATGAAACATAACTCCATCTCTTGCCACATACAAAAATTAATTCAACATAGTTTAAAAACTTAAATGTAAGGCATGAAACTATATGAATTCTAGAAGAAAATGTAGGGAAAAACTTTTAGAAATTGGCCCCAGCAAAGATTTTAAGACCCCAAAGGCAAATACATTAATGACAAAAATAAATAAATGATACTTAATTAAATTAAAAATCTTCTGCACAGCAAAAGAAATAATCAGAATAAAGACACAACCTACAGAATGGGGGAAAACATTTGCAAACTATATAACCAACAAAGGGCTGATATCCAGAATCCCCAAAGAACTCGAACAATTCAGCAAGGGGGAAAAAAAAAATCAAAAAGTAGGCAAAAGACATGAACAGAAGTTTTTCAAAAGAAGAAATACCAATGGCCAAGAAATACATGAAAAAATTCTCAACATCAATTACCAGGGAAATGCAAATTAAAACCACAATGAGAAGCCACCTTATGCCTATAAGAAAAGCCATTATTAAAATATCAGAAAACAGTAGATGCTGGCATGGATGCAGAGAAAAAGGAACACTTATACACTGTTGGTGGGACTCCAGATTACTAAAACAGTATGGCAATTTCTCAAAGAAATAAAAGCAGACTTATCATTCGACCAAGTAATCCCACTACTGAGTATCTACCCAAAGGAAAAGAAGTCATTTTATCAAAAAGACACCTGCACTCAAATGTTTATCGCAGCACAATTCATAATTTCAAAGATGTAGAATCAACCTTAAGTGCCCATTAATTCAATGAGTAGATAAAGTGTGTATTACTCAGCCATAAAAAGGAATGAAATAATGTCTTTTGCAACACTTTGAATGGAACTGGAGACCATTATCATAAGTGAAGTGTCTCAGAAATGGAAAAACAAATACCACATGTTCTCATTAATAAGTGGGAGCTAAATGATGGGTACACACAGGCACAAAGAGACGTAAAGGACATTGGAAACCAAGAAGAGGTGACAGTGGAAGGAGGGTGAGGGATGGAAACTTACCTATTGGGTACAATGAACACTATTCTGGTAACAGGCACACTCGAAGCCTGATGTCAGCTTTATATAATGTATCCATGTACCAAAAACATTTGTACCCCCTTAGTATTTTGAAATTTTAAAAAGTGCTCACATGTAAGTGCTTAACAATGTTAAGTTTTATTAATTGCAGTTTCGTAGAAGTGTATTTGTGTATTACTTTTATAAATTTTAACATAAAATGAGTTTATAGTAAAACTGAAAAGAAAATTAACAACCCCAAGCAGAATAAAGAAGATTCCAATTCAAAGCAATTTTTAGGTGGCTTCAAATAAATAGCCCTCACATGAGACAAGAGTGTGTCAATGGTGACACTGAGATCTGCAGAGGTTAGAGAGAGTTTTTGAAGGGTATGGAATTTGGAGGGGGTCTTGGAAATTAAGTAGGATTTGAATTTGGGAGAAACAGATTTTATTTTTAAGAGTATGTGGCTGATGAAGAAAGGCACACAGGAACAAATACTAAAGGCACATTTGAGTGTGTAGATGTCATTGGTTGTAGTGGAGGGATTGTTTTAGATACTAGCTGGAGTTCAATTTTGAAGTAGATTGGGCTAAATCACTCACCGAAAGCTTTATACAGCCAAGATACATATCCCAGAGGCGATGCTTGAGCCGTTGATGGCTTTGAGCAGGACTTATCATGAATGACCCAACAGTGGAGTATAAAGGGATCAGAAATGAACAGACCATTTGAAGGAAACTTCATATCCAGGCAGGGTTGAGGACTTAAATCATATGGATTTCTATTATTGAAAAATAAAAAAAGAGCTCATTTTCTGCAGGAAAAAAGGAGACCTCTGTAAACTCTGCATGTTCAGGACCCTTGGGTCAGGGTCTACTTGCGGGTAGGTTGCTTTGTAAAAGCTCCTGGTAGCTTTCTACTGTGTCTGTGTTCTCTCTCAAGACAGGGAACATGTCTCCTGTGGATCGAGGTCACCATTTCATTTAACGAGCTGCCAAAATTGGATACATGATGACTGTTAAGGCATTACTGACTGAGTTAGTTAAAATCCAAGGAAATAATATGGAATTTTGACCTTTTGAAATGAGGTTTTACCTTAATAAATCTTTGCACCCAGTTCTCATTCCTTTTGAGTCTCGATCTTTCTATAGAGGTTTTAAAAAGACCCAGATACCCAGGACCTTGTATTCTTTTGCTATCAGAGGTTGACAATCTCACTGTTGGTTCTGTTGTAATTTCTCTAACGTGTAGCTGAAGGTTACTGAAAAATTACAAATAATAATAAATAATGAAAGAAGCCTCACACAGATGGCAGAGCTCTCGATTATATCCAGAAATTACTCTGAAATAAAAAATATTAACTACATTTTTAAAAAAGGACATCAAAATATCATATGAATTGTGTGTAGCATCATGTGCTAAACCCTCAAACTAAAGGGGATCTTAGGTAACATCTTATTAGAGATCCGAACATACATTGTATTAATAAAGTATTAGCAAAATAGAATTAAAAGATATCAGATAAAAAAATTATATCCAGAAATGGAATGCTTGAATATAATTCTTTTACTTGTGAAGAATAATGAAGATTCACATAAACTCACTCACATGATTATCTCTGGGAAATACGACCAAGCCAAGTGGGTACTGTGCAACTGATTTAGTATTTAGTATTTCCTTTAATATTAATTTAGTACATTAATGCTTGTTTTTCATAAAAATTTTTCAGAAAATACAACTAAGAAGGATAAACTATAATATGATCACTATTAACATTGATGTATATCCTTCAGATATCTCCTTATGTATAATTTTGTGAGAAAAAGAAACTATATACAATACATTCTCTCCTCTCTTCTCTGCTTTTTCTACTTTATATATGGCAAAGATCTTTCAACCGTTATTTTAAAAAACTGCAGTGTATTCTATTATCTCTCTAGATCAATATTCCATTTCTGGTAAACATTTAATTATTTCTAATTTTTCCATTAATATATAAGATAATACATTGAACATCCTTCTGCATTAATCTGTTTGCACCTGTTAAAATGTGTGCTTAAGATAGATACTTTAAAATTGGAATTACCGAGTCAATGGGACACATTTTTAACTCTATTCCCCAGAAAGTTTATACCAACTTATACTACCAACACTATATGAGAGTAATTTTGTTGCTTTAAGAGTTAGTCTGTATAGAAGCTATGGATAGTTTTGTATGCTGCCTCCCCAAGACTCCTTCTACTAGGAACCTGGAAGTAACATCAGCCTAAACCAGTGATTTTTCCTGTTTTATATAGACACAATTACTTATGCATCACCTGTCTCTGTCCTCTGATGCTAAATACAGACTACAGCAAACTCCTAGACTACCAAGAATCTCTAAGTGAAGTGGTACTCTGTCATGGTAGATTGTTTCCAAAGACGGTCACTAACAATGCCTCCTGTCACTCTATGCATGTGCCACATCTACCACGTTGACATGGAGTCTGTTTCTCCTGCTTTTATATCTGGTACGGCCTTGTGACTTGTTCCGACCAGTACAATGCGGTAGAAGAGCCACGTCATTGTGATAGTCCTATTCTTTAAGAGGCCTGGCAGCTTATACCCATCTTATTGGATCCCCGAGTCACCATGCAGAGGCCTGGCTATCCTGATGGAGAAAGAGGGAGAAATTGCCTTACAGACATGCCAGAGTTCACCAAAGCCCCAGATATATGGACAAGGCTCTCTTGAATGTTAAGGTCCTAGCCAAGCACTCATCTGCAATCAGCTGCATGGGCAGTCTCAGCAGACACTATGCAGATTAGAAAAACCATTCAACTGAGTCTTGCCAAGCAAAGAATTGTGAGAAATAAGAAATTATTTTAAAACATTAAGTTTTGAAGTGTTCATTACACAACAATAGGTAACTGAAACACGAGTTATCTGTAGGTTTAAAAGGCTGCAGAGATGACCTCTAAGCACAGCTGTGGGAGAGACTGCTCTTCTCCCATCTTAACATATATTCCTTGTTTTTCCTAGTAATAGATCTCCTGATTTTTAGCTATGATCAGCCAGAACAAAAGGTACATTTTACAGTCTTCCTTGTGTCCAGTGTGACAAAATTACTAAGTTCTAGCTGAGAAACATGAGGAGAATTGCTACGTGAGACTTCTAGGAAGTTTCTTCTTTGTTTCAGTTTGTGTTTCTTTAATAAGAGAGGTATGTTTTCTCCTCACCCCATTTTGTTTTCTTCTTTTTTTGCTGGAATGCTAAAATAATGACTGAAGCTCAAGCAGCCGTATTAGACGGTTATGTATCATAAAAATGTTGTAAAGTAAAAAATAAAAACAATTTGGTCTTTGATGATTTGTTTAGCTTCCACAGAAGTCCTGAACTGCCTATGTTCTGCCTCCTTTTGTGAATGACAGAAACAAGCTTCTACTTTGTTTCAATCCACTGTGATCTGGGGTTCTTTGTCACATGCAGCCCAAACTAATTCATAAAAATTTCCAGATTTAACGAAGGAAAACAAACATAGATCCAAAGAGTCTGGAGACCCAAAAAGAAAGAAATACGAAAAAAATAAAAATAAAAAAAGCCTCTGAACATATCATAGTAAAAAATGCCAAAATCAAAGATAAAATCTTGAATGCAGCCAAAGTAAAAAGAAATATATTACTATAAAGGAACGTAGATAAGAATGTCAGCAAATTTCTTTTGAGAAATTATGAAAACCAGAAAACAGCAGAGTGACATCTTATAAGTGCTTAAAGAAAAAATTGTCAACCCAAATTCTATGTCTAATGAAAATTTTTTTTTTAAATGAAGGTAAAATAAAAACTTCTTCAAACAAAGCTAAGAGAATTTATTGGAAAAGACCTGCAGTGCAAGGGATGTTTAAAAGTAGCTCTTTGGGTTGAAGAAATATGATACAAGGTAGAAACTTGAATCTATACAAAGAAGATATCCAGATATGGTAAAAATGATGATACTTGGAAAAGACATGTTTCCTTATTTTTAATCATGTTTGAAGAGAATAAACTATCTGAAGAAAAATAGTAATAGTGAATTGTGGGATTTATAACATATAGAAGCAATATATATAATGAAAATAGCACAAAGAATATGAGGGAGGAAATAGAAGTATAATATTGTAGGTTGTTACATATATGTGAAGTGGCATGATATTATTTGAAAGTAGATTTGGATAACTTAGAGCTATATATTGGAAACCCAGGAATAGCCACTAAGAAAAATAAGTCACGAAGTATAATTTATAAACTTAGTGGAGATAACATGAAGTCATAAAATCATTTATTCAGTTAATCCAAATGATAGCAGAAAGATATGAAAAAGAGAATCAAAAAATAGATGGAACAGAAGCCAAGCTGGCGGATGAGACAAGCCGCCAGTCACAAGGTCTCTGCAAAAAAGACGAATTTTAGAAGAAAGAGAAAAAAAATAAGCGAGCAGAGAAACATAGATCGGGTGAGGGTCGGAAGGAAGGGTGCCTGAAACTACAGGAGACTCTACGAGAAGATGTTGCGGAGAACTGGAAGGAGAAAGGTCCCGAGAGGCTTGGAGACCAGCGACAAGGGTAGGTGGAGCAGTTAACTTCCCCCTCCCT
>CAUYSK010085698.1:0-31737 GCA_963575035.1 Avahi laniger | reverse complement strand
TAGTCCCAGCTACTCGGGAGGCTGAGGCAGGAGGATTGCTTGAGCCCAGGAGTTTGAGGTTGCTGTGAGCTAGGATGACGCCACGGCACTCTAGCCCAGGCAACACAGTGAGACTCTGTCTCAAAAAAAAAAAAAAAAAAATCACATACAATTATTTTTCCCAGTTTTCAATTCCTTCCTGAATTCTCTGTCTTAAACAATACGAATATATATGAAAAGGACAACCGGCTCATTGATTTCAATAGGACAGAATTTATTTGGAAAACAAGATTGTTTATTGTAAACCATGCCTTTTTCTGGAAACCTTCAGGATTTTGAAAGAAGTAGCCTTGGCAATAATGCAATCCAGCTCTTAATTTACCAGTGAGAAAAGAGGAGTGCATAGAGATTAACCTGAGTTCAAGTTAGGATTCAGGTGAACATTAAGGGGTAAGCAGGACATAGCACAGTGACTGAGGGCACAGAGCATTTATCAGCTGAGTGACCTGTGACCTTGGACAAGTTACTTAACTTCTCTAAGCCTCACTGTCCTCTTCGCAATAGGGGGGAAATATTTTAGAAGGCTGCTGTGGAGACTAAGTAAGGTAATGCATGTTATATAAAGGACCCTGTACAATACCTGACACCAGTAAGGGCTTAATAAATGGTCGTTGTTGTTGTTGTTCTTGATTCACAACTATTTAGTATCAGAATAGGATGCAAAGCACTTTTGGAATAAATGTTGTTATAAACCGTTACAAAACAAGTTTCTCATCCCTCTATATACCTGGACCTAAGGAGGCAAAATCATTTATCATTACTGTTTTCCCAAAACACGGCAGTTTTCATCACCTCTTCTCTTCTTTCACCTCTAGAACAATCCTTCAGCCTTTTAGGAAGTGTTTTCCATCAGAATATAACTGTGAAGTTAAACATTTTAAACTGTCAGGAAGGTTCAGATGCACGTTCACAAAGGGGATAAACATAGATTCAGGAAGTCTGAACAGGGATGATGGCTCGGCTCACATTACCTGCTTCCTCCTAATTCCAGTTGGGCTCTTCCTGGAAGCGGGAGGAGAGTCTGCCGTGTAATTAAACATTTCAACATCAAAACTCAATGAAATCATATAATCAGTTTTATCTTAATTCAAGTGGGCTCACCCCTTCTTGTGAGAAGCAGACCTCTTTTAAAAAACACTTCCCTAACAGATCAGGTACTTATGAACAACTCCCTGTCTTTCCTGCTTCACTTACATCTCAAGTTCTGGTTCAAATAACCAGCCAGCATTTACCGAGGGCTTACTAAGTGGCCGGGCAGTGTGCCAAGCACTGTGCTTGCACTTCCTCAGGTAATTCCCACAACCACCTTGAGAGGTATTATTCTCACCCCCATTTTACAGATGAGACGGAGGCTGAGGAGCAAGTCACTTGTCCAGGGTGAATCGTTAACAGCAGCGGTATTAAAACCGAACAGCGGTGTGGATGGGCCCCCAGGAGATGTGATTCTACTCCTGGCTGGGTCACTGCCCAGATATGTCACATCCTCTCCGGGCCTCAATGTCTCTCGGCTTTGAGAGGACGCAGCTACTTTAGAAGTTCCCCTCCACGGCCTGATGCCGCTTCCCCTGGCCGGCGGGCTGCTTTGTTTCCACGCTCAGCTGCTCTGGCTGGGCCTCCCTGGGCTCTGCCTGTTTTGTTTTCACTGCTGGACCTACTACAGACGCAGCCCTGGCAGCGCAGCCCGGAGCACAGCCGAGGCTTCCTCTTCCCCTCAGCTCCTGGCCGCTTCGGTATGAACAGAAAAGGTGGGCAGGGGCCAACTGGCAGCAGCCTCTGAAATAGCAGCGCATGATTCTCCTGTGAGCAGCAGAAGGGCCAGCCCGCAGGACCTCGCTGCCTGCCCAGCTCTGTCACTGACTAAGGTTGCTTTTGGCAGCACAGGCACCAGGGGTTTCCACGCTCGTTCCCCTCCAGGCAGGGTAGACAGCTTTGGTGATAGACAACTGGAAGGTAAGGCTCCGCAGTGCCAAGCCAGCCACTGACCGCCCAGGGACAGGAGATGGAGACATTCAGCTGCAAATCCCACGTGGGAACCGCACAGTCGGAATCCCTCCACGCCTTCTGCAGCACAGAAGCTGCTCGGGCACCTAGCAGGGGCTCCCTGGGACCACCTCTGGGCGTAAGGAAAAAGGGTGCAGCCCAAGGAGGGGAATGTGTCAGTCATCCCAGCACATGCGTGCAAGGCCAGGTCTGGGATTAGCAGGCTTCCTTCACCAGCACGCTGTTCCTCATTAGCAACCACTGGGAGGGAAGGAGAGGCAGCCAGGGAGTGAAGCTAGCTTTGGGCAGTTTTTCCTCTCTGGTGGTCATGTTCCTTCTCTCTCTCTTTTTCTCTCTTACTCCCTCCCTCCTTCCCTCCCTCTGACTCAGGCCAGGGCAGTTCCAGTCATAACTGGATCTTTCCACTACTTGGTAGCACACAGGAGGATTTGCTGGAGTGGTTTTTTGTTTTGTTTTGTTCCGCTGCTATTAAGCAAGATTGCTTCATAATCCTTTAAGGGTTTTTTAGCCAACTCTTATTTACATATCCTGGCCAGCAAGCACATGATTAACCCAAGGATGCAGGAGGGAAGGCAGATGCTACATCTGAAAAAAAAATCTGATGCTGTTTTATTCTGGAGACACAAACAGCCGAGCTGTCAAAAGGACAATTGTCTCTTGGGCCAACATGGCACAAACCTCTCAGAACTTGGACACCCTCAGAGACAAGGAAGAGGAGCTGCTGAGGTAGGGACACAGCTGCAAGGAGTTCTTCTCCCTCTCCTTCTCTTTCGCTATCTCCACTGCGGGGGCAAAGCTTTGGGACAGCCAGATGTCCGCTGCATCTAATACCTGGAAATGGAGGTAAACTATCGATTCACTCTACCGCCATGCTACATCCAATGGGCTGACTCCCTACAATTTACATACCACCCAGGAAACGAGCGATGGCACTGACAGAAAGGAAATGAAGCGTTTCCCTACATGCATTCTTTCAATTGGTATTTATTGAGTGGTTTTATGTGATAGAATCATGCTAGATGTATCAAGGAGCTTTTCATGTCTTTCACCCCCTGATAAGGATAAAGAGAGCCAGTTACAATTATTTCCATTTCTCAAAAGTATGATCTAATGAGCCACCAGAAGGTTAAATGGATCCTGACTTATCAGTGGAATTTTTTTAAAAAAGTAAAAGAAAGCTGAACTTCAAGCCTAGATTCCTGGAACAAGGATCTTTTCATCAATGAGAAATCCTTAAATGTTAAATAAACATTTACCAGAAGTTATCAGTGAGGTCTCGACTGCGCATTGTCTGATTCTCAGGCAAAACATACCACGACACAAACACTGACCTTCTATTTCTAACTCTTGTCCTTTTCCTCTCTAGCTGTGTGACCTTAAGCAAGTCATTTATCTTCTCTAAGTATACATTTTATTATCTTTAATACGAAGGGACTGTGTTAGGGCCTCTAATTTCCCATCTAGCTCTAAAATGAAAATATTTGTTTAATGAAAGAATCTATTGACATTGTCAATGGCAGTTTTTATTTTAATCTTTAAATACAAAGAGCAACACATGCTTCATAGCACAAAAATACCTCATTGCCGTAACCTCTGAGAGAGGAATAGTTTGCAAAATTCTCCTTGCTCTTCTTGGAAAAAATATCATGCCATTTAGTCTCTGTGATTGAGGAGATGCCAGTGATGCAGGATGAGGGGTAGAGGTTGTATTTATTTGCTTTGAACTGGAATTCTTTGAAAGTGCTAGGATTTTCCCCACGGAAAATGCATTTGCTTCTAATACTATCTCAGTGATCAAGAGTTAGTGTCAAAGGTTTGTGAATGGATTTCAGAATGTGCAAGTGGCACCTCCCCTCATTAGCTGTCTACATTTTTTCATAACCACTTGCATACTTTTGGTCAACCACTGTAAAATAAACAGTCCTTCCCAAATGTTTTTGTTTTCTTTGACAGCACAGCAATAATTCACTTGGAATGCCGTAGCATAGAATAGCACTTTAATGCTCTTGTAAGGATGGCTTTTTATGATTTCTATTCATCAAGTTGTTTTTAAGTTAAAAGATGCCAGACTGAAAAGAACATAAAACACTTTGGAGATGTGTTATGCTCATATCTTTGCTCCCTGTTCCCACCAAAATATATACACATAAAACATATGTGTAAACACATGTACATACTCATAAATATGTGCATATGCCTACTCAATATATATATTTAAAATAATGTCTAAAGTGTTTACTGTTTTTGTACTCGTTTCAAATTTGAGAAATATAGCGGTATAGTTTTGTACGCATGCAAATGAAGATATAAATTAATATTTATCTTGCCTAGGAAAGTTCTGAGGAAAAATGTCCTCACACACTTTCTGCTTACTTGGTAAATACTCCTGATCCTTGTTCTCCGGCCATGTGCATGCTAAAGGTGAAGTTTAGGGGAAAAAACCTTTATATACAGTTTGTTTAAAACTCGATATAGTTTGGGCAAAAGAGCTTTCTTTTGTTTCTTCTGGGGGGTGGGCAACTTTTGTCTCAGATGTACATACCAGAATAAAGTTTATATTTTTAAGTATCAAAAATGAAAGGATGAAAACTGACTTGAGAAATGGCACTGTCTCTGTGCGTCATTATATAAGCTATCTTCATAGAGGACGACGTTTGAAGTAAGAGATTAGAGTTTCGGCAGTGTGACACTTTTATCTCACCCATCCTCCTTCCTGAGAAACCCATTTCTGGCCTGTACAACTTGACTTGTAAACCATGATCTACGACCAGCATGAATAAGTCTTGTGTTGAGTTTAATTTCAGAGGCCAAGAGTTTATCAGCTGAGCCATCTCACCTGCATTCCTTGCAAGTGATTAGAGCCCTAGATGCCTGGCCTGGCTTTGGGCTTCTCCAGCAGAGAGCAGTGAAACACTGTCAATAAATCTAATTCTGGAAACCAGAGTAGATTCCAAGCTAGGAAAAAGGCAAAGGCAGAACTGGCAGGCTCATCAGAGTTACAAAGAAACTGGGGAAACTGGGCTCGTAGGATTAAAAATGAAAAATGGATGTGTGTTAAAACTTTGCTGCCAATATTCACAGCATTGCATCTATTTAGATATTTAAATCTTAGTCAAAATATCACTTTATAGCAAGGTAGATGACAAAAAAGTGTGTGCTTTCCAAAACTAGTCTTTTATTTTAATCCTGCAGTTACTATACTGTTATATACTTATGAGCTTTACTGTTGCACAGGTATTAGGTCACTTTCATTTGCATTGAGTATTACTGCAATGTCAGCTCTTGAATCCCAATCTCTGGATATGTATCTTGCTAGTTAGGCATCCCTTGTTTACAGGGATGCCTTGGAAAATCAAATATTGTACAAGATGTTTGTACATATGCATTCTGCAATGCATATGGTTGCAGAGAACCATTTTAAGAAGCTTGAAAACAGTTTTCTGTGGCTCCAGTTCAAAATGAGGTTCGTAATGGGGATGTGTGAATGACGTCTCCAGGTAAAGCGATTTATTACATTACACATGAACTTGTTAACAGTATAACACAAAAGTGTGAACACTCCCTGGACACTTCACCCTTGGCTGGGGTGCAAGTAGGTTCTTCTTCTTCCAATCAACAATAGCATGATGACAGAGAATATTAGTGAATGGAATATGTTTGTGCTTGGCTGCTCTTAAAGGAAACGTATTTTCACAAAAGGAAGTGTGAGCACTTACAATCCTATGACCTGGAACATATGATCTCACCCGTTACTTCTCTTGGGTGAAAAAGAGTTTAATCCATTATTATTATTATTATTATTATTACTACTATTATTTTTGAAGCAACGATATCAGAGAAGAGATCTGAAAAAACAGGCAGGTCATTCATTTGCTCTAGTGAAGTGAGAGATAACACCCTATGCATACATCACACAAACTTTTGGCCAGTGGCTTGATGAGTTCCCATTCCAAACTTTTTTGCTGTCTTCAAAGAGCTGGACTCAAACGCCAGCCTGTGTGTGCAGGCTGCCAAAATACTAAGTGAAGCATGGGGCACTACACATTAAAGGGGAGAGGTCGGCATGGCACCGTGCCCGAAATGCACGCTGTACAGCAGGATGAACTTCGAAGAGACTGGCTCACATCAAAAGTCACCGCGTGTTTTGTATTCTCCCAGTGACCAGGGTCATTTTACCTTCCATTGGAATCTCCTTTCAGCCATCCTGTCTTCCACTTCTGGAAGAAAACAAACCCCCTCCTTGTTCACCCCTCCCAAGGCCTCTCTCCACAGTACCATCCCAGCAAAAAGAAACGGCTCCAAAGCAGGAGACCACTTCCCTAGGGCACACAAAACCTCAGCCGGCACACCTAACGGCAGAGCTTCCGGAGACTGCAGCCAGGGCAGCCTGGCTTGGGAAAGTGCAGCCGCTGCCTCCTGTTAACATTCCGCCCCCTTGGCTTTTCCCAAGGTCTCAGTGAGAAAACCCTTTTTTCCCCCTTTTTCTTTCTTTCTTCTTCTTCTTCTTTTTTTTTCTTATCAGTTCAAACAAGAACAATGAATTCCTCAAGCCCAAGCAAGAATGTGACAAGGTGTCAACAAAGCCAACCAGGAAGGTGATGTATAGCCCATAAATCACTTCACAAACCAGGGCT
Organism: Avahi laniger; assembly: GCA_963575035.1. Taxonomy (NCBI): domain Eukaryota; kingdom Metazoa; phylum Chordata; class Mammalia; order Primates; family Indriidae; genus Avahi; species Avahi laniger. The sequence goes on along the minus strand of CAUYSK010085698.1, from coordinate 25,063 downwards.
GTAGAGAATGAGCCAAGCAAGTGAGCCCAGAGCCCGGAGTATGAGCTCTTTCCAGCCCCAAACATTCGCAGCCCCCAAACTCACCCTCTTCCGGCGCCCTCACTAATGCTCACCTGTCACCCCTCCATTGACCAACTGGTCTGCTCACGTGTTAAGTTCTTTTCCTTCTGTGGCAAATCCTGGGCGTACATGGCAGAGTGCTACATAATTTAATGTGCTTTAGGGACATGTGTTGACATGGCTTCCTCGAAGGCTGTCTGAAAAGTTCTACTTGAAATCTTAATTTCAAAGGTTTGAAATGGCAAAAAAATTTGTTCTTAAAATTTGATTTAGAAAGTTTGGGCTTAAGTGGTGAAATGATTTTATGGTTTTCAAAAATTGGAGGCCAGAGATTGTTCTGCCTGTTTTATAAATGACAAGAAGAGAAAGTGAGAATGACCCATCTAGAATCCCTTTCCGGGTTTGTAGAATTTGGTGTTCTTGAAAGAAATATTGAATGTATAGTTGTGCACATACTAAAATTAGGAAGAGAATGGGAGTATTCAATACTGCCATATGCAAAGTAACTCACTGGCAAATACACAATTAGCAAATAAGGTATTTTCTGTCACTGTTTTAACCTATCTAACTGATTACACTGTTTACACCATAATTTGGGAGTGAGTATACAGTATAAATTCCTAACGTGAAAACTCCTGAAAATATTTAAATATAAATGATTAACTAGTTTTGCAGCAACTTAGAATCTGTATCATGTGACCTTCTATTTTTTTTTAAAAAATGCTTTAAATACATATTTAATTAATAGACCAGAACAACTAAGTAAATTATTTATAAACATGTATTCATATGATAGACAGACTTGTTGCAGCTCTGACATTCCTAAATAATAAGTTTAGGAGAAAAAAGAACTTCCAAGGAAATAGTTTTGTTGAAAACTAAAGACAACACCAAAAGAGAAAAAACTCACTGGTCCCCACAATAATGCAAACCAGGGCTAGCCTAACTGACCATAGTTCCATTTCTTCCCTCCAACCACTTTTTTTTAAATCAAAGATTTTTAAAATAGCTGGAGTAGTAGAGAGGAGCTCATTCCCTACTAACTAAGCTTGCTCATTCCTTAATGACAGTAAAAACAATTCAAAGAAAAAAGCAAATAAGAAAACAAAGAAAAGAACAGCCACCAAATAGGTATTTCAAACTCATAGAAAGTTGACTGATGGTTGATGTAGGCCTAGTATTTAAAAAAAAAAAACCAAAACAAGCAAAAGTGAATACATGAAAATTTGAATAAAGGATTCTTTGCGGTACAGTATGGTCTTTGAAATAAACTAACAGTTGTTATAGATTGCAAGTTGTAGTGCTTATAAATAGATCAACTTAGAATAATATCATTTACTCATTTAGGCACATAGCTATTCAAATTAAATGAAATACATCTGGTATTATTGCCAATAAGACAAACAAAGCAAGTATGAACTGAATCACTGTCAGTATATCTACTAGGATGAGAATGGTGGAGTAAACATTCAATTTGGGACTACTTAGGAAGAATTACTTATTGTTGTAACTCTATTTAAATATAAGCATTTCTTTTTATTTTTACATATATGATTTAAACAAAATGAAACAAAACCCACTCTGGCCATAGCGTCAAGTTACATGGTAATTCTAAGAGTATTATTAAGGGGGAAAGACTTTTCTAAAAGGGAGATAAGAAGATAAAATAAGCACATGCAGATCTCTGAGATTCCAATTTTCTTGCACTAGAAAAACTTGTAGAAAGAGCTACGTCTGTTTCAAAATGTGATTCTATTTTCCTGAGACGGAGCTCCAAACTGGAAAAGAAAAGGAAGAGCACATCGGAGCCGACCATTTCAACTCTTCCAGTGTTTTTATCCATACTTGTGAAAATGTTAATCTTCATATACACATATAGAAAAACAGATAAGTTAGAATCATGATCATCCATTCTTTTATTTTTTTAAAAAAATAAAGATATCTTGCCAAGATTTAAGGCAGGTCGGTGGGTAAATCTGGGCAGCCAGGTACTAATTATAAATCAGCTCAAAGAACAAGTACCTACAGGTCACCTGTTCTCTACTCAGAAGAAGCTGGTAAGGCACCGAGTCACCCTACGGCCTCCTTCTGAAATAGGCTCTAAAGCAATTTCCAGAAGGAACCACATCTTCAGATGGTTTCCTTACTACCAGAAACCTAGGCTTTATTGTAAGAGAGTAGTTCGTTCCCACTGAAAAGCTGATCACAATTTCCTGAGTATTCACTTTGTGTCATTAAAGACTTTCACGTGCATTTTCACTCAATGTGTCTCAGCAAGACTGACAAAGTCTTCGACTAAGTAGTTTTATATAGATTTAAATTATATATATTTGTATATATCTTAATTTTTTATTTCTAATTTACAAAATAAGTTTTGTCTTCATAGTTAATAAATGAGATCTATGAAAACATAAAGGATAAATTCTTACTCTTATTCACAAGAAGCTGGTGTCAATACCACAGCCCAAGACCCAACTCTAGTTTTACTGTGTACAGTGAAGAACAATTGACAATTAGTACAAATTTGCTTTTGTTTTATTGTCCATTCAATCACCAAATATTTATTAAACATCCAATGTGTGCAAAGTGCTATGGTAGGCTATAGAGAGATACAAAATAAAATCTCACTTATTGTGTATCATTAATTGGCATACCTCAAACTGCCCTATGATGTTACCCATCTTCTTATGTGAGTTTTGAATTTCGTAAGGGCAGAGATCACGTATTAAACGCCATGGGTGCCCTGATCACGTTAATCATCTGTCATTATTGTTACTGCTGCATAAGCATGAGCAAACACCCCAAGCAAGACTTGAAAACACAACCCCAGTCCCCTGTCTTTATTATAGGATTTACATACAATGATAATTTTCTGAGGATAAATATAATGAAATATAACACAGAGTAATATAATAGTCGCATTTAAATATATATGTATTCATATACATATGCATACATTATAAAACACATCTATACATACTTTATATATCTAACTTTTTACCAAGCTTAGTATTTATATGAGAAATTAAATTTTAATATATGTGATTCACTATGAGTGACATCGGAAGTCTCTCCTCTTTTCTTCTACTCTTCTATTAAAATAAATATTATCCTCTAACCCACAGGCACACCTGACTTCATGAGTGACTTATATATATAACCATCTACACTTAGTCTTGATTCAATACAAAAAAAATACTGAGAGAAGGAAATAAACCTTTTCTGCTGACTGTTGCCCTACTAGGTTTTCACACATCATTCATTTCTAACATGCCCAACAACAGAATCTGGAGGGCTCCTGGTTAGGCACATCACACAGCCCAGACACATTCATTCCTTGGCTTTTTATAAGATAGACACTGTGTTCTGCACTGAAGATACAAAGATAAATGGGACAGAGTCTCGTGCATGGAAAACATGTAAACAAACAATTACAGTATATTGTGAAATGTGCTCTACCCCAGCTGGATGCAAATTCCCATGATGGCAAACAGGAAGAGGTAACTAATTTCGGGAGGGAGAGTACCATATTTGAACTGGGAGATGCGTTGAGATTTGTCCAGATGGAGATAAAGGTAAGGAATGTGCTAATTAGAGCAGAAGTATGAAAGAATCAATGTAAGTTTCAGAAAAACTGATCTTTCTGTACCAATGAAGTGAAGACTACAAGTGGTAGATGGTATTAAGAGAGGGCCAAATTAGAAATTAGACTCAATGCTATCTATAACCAACGTAAGTTTATCCCTTGGGCGAATGGTAGCCATTGAAAGTTTTTGGCAGGACCGTGATACGGTTTCTGTTTTGAAGATAACACTTGCAGTGACACTGCAGGTGGACTGGCCAGAGAAGACTACAGACAGTAAGGAAACTAGTAGAAGGCTAGTGCAAATAGTTCAAGTGAGAGATGATAAGGATCTGTGCAAAGAAAGTAGCAGTGGGAATGGAAGAAAAGAGAATTCAAAACACATGGCTCAAGGTATATTTAAGAGTAGTAAATAGCAAGACTTTGTGAATACTGAAAATGGAGTTAGGAGGGAGTCCAGGACGACCACGTGAACGATGGCACTCTCAAAGAAGCTAAGAATACAGTAGGTATTGTAGGTAGTAACTGAAACACAGATGTCACGGAGCTAACTTCGAATGAGCACAAGGAATGAAAAACAGAGAAGACCTCAGACATGACCCTGCAGACGAGCAGCATGTAGAGGGCAGGTAGAGAGAGAAGAGGCTGCCAGATACAAGAAGCTTTCAGACAAGAGAATAAACATGAGGACAACTTTTCCTTCAGGGATTCAAGGAGGGAAAGTTCAAAATAGGGAAGCCTGGCCAACATGTCCACTATTTCAGAAGAGACATCAGGATGCGGACTATGAAATGCTCCGTGGATTTGGCAGGTAAGAAGTGACTGGGGCCCTTATTCAGAGTACTTTCTGTAGGCATATTATGTGAAGGATGAAGCGGGTGGAAGCCACATCACATTCAGCTCAGGAGTGGATGAAAGATACAAAGAGGTGAGAGTGTTTGTCACTTTGCATCCTGTGGCCTCCCTGCCACTTCACATTGGCTTCCATGGACAAAGGGCAGGTTGTCCCACCTTTCGCGATGCCCAAAGACCCCTAAACCCAAGAAGGCTATGATACAGTGAAGCATAAAGCTGCAAAGCACATGAGGCAATTGGTAAGCTACTGTGACATTAGCACACCCAGTAGGAAAGTGACAGATATTGTCGACAATCCAAGGTTATTCCGCTGTTTCAGAGCCTTTCTGAGGGAATCTAACCAGATGGGGTATGGGCAGAAATCAAACTGGAAGAGATTTTTAAGAGAGCCTAAGAAGCTCATTCGACATCATTCTGTGGGGCTGACAGCCTGAGTGTAAACTAAAAATGGAATCTGCCTAGAAAAGGAACATAGTTCTCTAACCTAAAGGGAAAACCATACCTTCCTAATCCCTGTAGGAAAGGAATATAGTAATGAATAAAACATATTCTGCCTCATTATTCTTTAGTCTTGAGAATCTAGACATAGAACATTCAAAATTCTCGAGAGAAGGAAAAAAAATAATATCTGGAGGCCAAGCTAAAGGTTTCTTGCTTCTACTAATAAACTTAAATTTATTTTCCATTCACACACTAAAGGAAGAAGCCTATGTAAATGGATTAAGAGGTCCAGAAAGGCATGCGTAGAGCAGGAGTCAGAAAACTTCTTCCGTTAAGGGTCAGATAGCAAATATTTCAGGCTTTTTTGGCCAGACAGAGTCTGCGGCAGATACTCAGTCTGCCACTATAGTAGGAAAGGAGCCACAGAAAATACCTGAACAAATAGGTGTGGTTGTGCCCAGTAAAATTTTGTTTGTTGATGCTCAAATTTGAATCTCACATAATTTTTACATGTCACAAAATATTACCATTCTTTTGATTTTTTCAACCATTTAAAATGTATAAACTTGCATTTAAATATATCTTTTTAAACTGATTACTAAAGAAGAAAATTAGTGTAGCATAATACTGATGATGGATTGGTCATTAGACTATGGCTAACGATGGAGGCTTCCAATAAGCCCACATTTTTTCCACATCAAATCAGATTTAATCTATTATTCTCTTGCTTAGAAATCTTTACTAGCTTCCCATTCCCCATAATGTCCAATCTCCGTGTGCATCAATTTTGCATGGCCCTCATGACCTGTTACCAGTTAGTGCTTAGGTTCATTGTCTACATTCACCCCCTTACCCATACTATGGCCCTAATTTACATTATCCAACTCAAACTAGCTGCTCCTACTTGAACATGCCCTACTCTTCTCTGCTTCCAAGGATTTGTCCCTACTTTCCAAATGGCATGGAATGCCCTCTCCAGGAAATTCCTCTTCCAGCTATCCTATTAAAATCCTATTCACTCTTTAAAGCTCAGCGGAAGTGTCATTCACTTCCTTTATAAAAATTAAACTTTAATATATGTGATTCGCTAATAGCTTATTTTACCTAGTTGGATCAAAAGCCTCAAAGATTGTTATTGATGATTTACACATTGGCAAAAGTATTTATAAAACTGGTACCTTACAAGGCTCTTATAAGGATTAAAATAATAAAAATAAAGCAAGACAATGTTTATAATGCACTTAGCACAACACCTGACACATAGCTGGAATTCAAAATAAACAGAAGTTGTATGTTCATGCATATCTACCCCTAGACTGCAAGTTCTCAAAGCTAACAGCCATACTTCATTTACTTACACACAAACCTGTAACAGTGGCCTGCATACACGTGTTAAGTGCTTGATAAATGTTTATTAAAGATAACTGCATTATAATATTGAGCACTTCATTTTTTGAAAGCATAGCCAATATTTCAAATCCTCAAGCTAAGCGTAAGAAGGGCTAAAAAACCGTAAGGTTTCTACAAACTTTCTAAGTTGGATGGCCACATGCTACAGAAAATCACAGACTTCGGAGTCTGACAGACCTGGATTCACTTTTATGACTAGTTTGTGTATCTTCATGTGTTACTTAAATTTTCTGAGATTTGGTTTCTTCATTTCTAAAACTGTCAATAAAATGTGCTTTTAAAGGTGTACTTTGAGATCTCTAGAACAATGTCTGGTTTAGTGGGCATTTAATAAGTATTGATTAATAATATTAAACAGGACTGTGTTTAAATGCCCCATTTATGTGACCTATATTGTGAAATAATGCTCAAAACAGGATATATACCAGAATGAAATGTGAATTTTATTTCTTGACCACTCTATCTTAAGTACAGAAACAGAGCAGCAATCTTTGGCCCATTTTGTGGGACAGAGCCAGAGCAATGGACGGTGTTCACTATGATCTCTGAGGAATGTCCCTATGGACAGCACTTTCTTCCACTTCTCCTTGGTAACCTCAGCAGACAGCAAAAGCGGAGTGTGGACTATGGTGTCAGATAAGACTTCAGGATCCACCGACCTACCAGGTGAAACACTAAGAGCTATAATAATTCCCATTTGCTGGGTAAGGTCCCTGAAAAACAACCATTGTTTCATTTCCTAGTCCTTTCTGTCATCTTTCTGAGTAGCTCTGTGAGCTACCATAATCTTCTGATCTTGCTTTGATTTATAAATATACATGATGATGGTGATGGTAGTACCCTACTGCAAATGATGTACACCCAAACTAACAAGGCCTGGGCAACCCTACCCAAAAATGAATCCAAGTCTACTTGGTATTGAGTTGAATGAGTTGGATCCTTAGAAAACAGTTCCTAGATTCATTCCAGCTAGTCTTTCCATCAGTTGAATGTTTTACAAAGGAGTTTCTATCTCACTGATCAAAGAAATACAGCAGCTTACCAATGCCAATCTCTTACAGCACAGGGTACAGGAAATCAATGGTAATCTGTTAGACTCCCTTGTATGCAATGTGTTGGCAGCTTGACAGCATTAAAGTTTATAACATGACATTGCCTATTTTTGGGTTTTGGAACAAATTCTTAACTCACTTTTCAACTTCAAAATACACGATTCTATTATTCTATTAAGAGAACAATAAATAAAAATCACTAATCACCTAGTTCACAACACATTAAAATTGATGCTAGCATTCCCATCAAGTCTTGTGAAGATGTAGCTACGTGAAAGAGTTAAGTGGGAATAGGCAATGCTGATATTACCTGGGTTTTTCTGCCATCTCCTGATTTCATAAACCATCCCTTAAGAATGTACTGAATAGAACCATGGAGATAACAGCAATTACCCATAGACTACCTATCGAAAGAAACTCTTGCTTCAGTTTTCTCCACATTCAAATAAAACCTCCATTTCTCCAGTTTTACTCCATATGCTCCAATTTTTCTCCATGTTCTTCCATTTTTCTCCATGAGGCCCAAATGAGGTGACTCATTGCCTCAGTTCTTCCCTTCCTGTTGCACATTCAGACAGAGCCAAAACTGGAAAGTAACCCAACTCCTCCCTGATTGCGATGGACTGCTTCCGGGATGATATTTAGTTTTCATTCTCTATGTGCTCTGTAAAACCACCCACTGCTCAGGGAAGCTCTTTGACATGTTCTGAACTCTAAGAACAAATGAAAATGGCATTTTGAAAAAAAAAAAAATGAAGCCAGAACAAAGAAGTCAGAAACATGATACTGCAAGATCAGGCACTTATCTGCACTGCAAGTGAAAAAAGCTTCAGACTCAAAGAACTTAGCAATTTAACCACTAGTTTCCTCCCGAGACTCTACTGTCACAAGAGATCCTTACATTTCCAGTGGCATTTAACAGATTTTAGTGAGGCCAGCTGCAGAAAGTTACTGGATATTCATTCCTTCCCAGATGCAGAGAGATTATTTTGTGAGCAATGCTGGAGGGAGAAAAAGCTTAAAATGGAGGTGAATCTCAGAGGGCAAAAGGGACAGATCTACAAGGTGCCTGTGACGTCTGTTTCCATTTTGTGCTGTGGCCAGTGGCAGGATGGAAGCCCAACCTCGATCGATTTAGCAACATGGTACCTACGTCCAATCATTCGAGACCTTGGTAAATACCATTACAGAGAGTTCAACAAGGAACAAGGGACCTCAGGGAACGTGTAAGAAAGAGAAGACACGTCCTTGCTCTCGGGGAACTTCCAGTCTTGCTCAGGTGACAAGCTTTATGTATACATTAATTCAAATCTTTTCCCCACTTCTTTCCAAACTCCACCCAAAATTTTTTTCCTGCAGGCAGCCTTGCAGCACTGACTAACAGCTCACGCCTCAACTCTGTGTCCCCACAACACTCATATCCTCCATTTTACACAACTTGAACTTGGCAGAAGTGTTCTTTAGTTGATTCATGTGTGCTCGGTCCAACTGATTTGTCAGTATCATGAGGATAGGGTTTCGGTCTTCTTGTTCCTTTATGTCTTTTCGCAGTAATTAGCTCTGTAGCTTAAACACAATAAACACTCACTAAGGGAAAACTGGCCAGCCAATTCTGACTCCTCCTGCTCAGATAACACTCCAAGTGTGCTGGGTCCTGGCTCTCCCTCTAACAGATTAAGTTCCTAGAAGTTCCCCTTCCTGAGAAGGCCTCCGGATTTTCATGCTGCCTTTGTATCCAAAGCAAAGATGTTCTCACAGAGCAAAAAGTTAGAAAAGAACTCAATGCTTCTGTGGGCTAGATTTCTGCTCATTATAAAAACAGGACAAGTGCCTGTTTCTACACAGCTCGTGCCATTGGCTATATTCAGGAACGCCAGTTAACAAAAATGGCAGGCCCTCCATTCCTAGGGTCAGTACCTTTTGTCATTACGTAAACTGGTAATTTAACTCGCAGCTAAGGAATCTCACACACATCTCTCCACTTCTTTCCTCACAAACTCTCTGCTTTCTCCTCTACTATGTTTAGAAACCAGAAAATCAGAACTGACTTCTCCTCCCCCATTTTCCTCCATCCCTTCTCTGTCTCTCTCATCCTTACAGGGAAAACAGAAAGAACAGCAGAAAGAACAATTTAACTCAGACGGGTCAACAGGGCACAATGCCAGGCAATGTTGGTACATGCTGGCTGCATCTCAGCTAAGCGCCAGTGATTTTTTTTTTTTTTTAAGTTAGCTCTGCTAAAAAGAATGACTTATCTGCATTAACGACTGCATTGACTGCTTTCTTAAATTTGTAATGAAGAATGACAGGCAGGCTAAGATGGGAGAAGTAAGATTTATTTCACTTTGAAGGTCACAAATAGTCACACAGGTGTCACAGAAAGAACAGCTATAATCAATCATTTTGACTTCTACCTGCTTCTTGTGACACCTGCAACACATCCTTGGGTGTTCTGCCTAGTCACATTTCTCATAACTCAGGGAATGAAGAAAATAAAGGTGAATGCTCAGCCAGCCCCTAAATCTCTCCTTCCATCTGCCGTTAATGTCATCCAACAGGTCCACCAGGTGCAAGGGTGGCTCCTTGTCATTTGGGGCTGGAAGTTCACCCGGGACCTTCTCCATCAAGTCCACCCACGCTCTGTGATCTAAAGCAGCCTCGTCCACTCCAACACTCTCCATCACATTAACTTCGTTCACTTTTCTTCTTAGCTCTTATCGCTACTTAAAACCATTGTCGATATTTTTTAATACCTAGACTATCATTTATAATCTCTCTCTAGAAGGTAGGAGCCATGAGCGCAGGGACCTTGAACCCCAGTGTCTCTCCAATATCTAGCACAGTGCCCAACCTTAGCGGGGATGGGTAAGTGTCAACTGAGGGAGTGAACAGATGTCTCCTTAGGAGTCATTCTCAATTTCCATTTTTTCCCCTATGTTTGTGAATTGTTTTTCTCTCCAATATAGAGGCCCATCCTCCTTGGACACAAAGGAATTATAATTATACATTTGGTATGATCCCTAGAGTTCACAAATTTTGATTCTCCATCATTTTTGCCGATAACTATAGTTTGAATATTGGTGAAAAGTAGATGGGGATACAGATGTTTAGAACAAGTGCCTTCCCACCTTGTTTTCTGGTGAAACAGAAAAATATTTGCGTCCATTCTGCATTGCATTCCAGTTCAAATTTGAAAGCTGAAGATTAAGTTAGGTTTCAATTTAATATGATACTATTTTAAAACAACAGCTATAGTATTTTCAGTGCATACATATTTATTATAATATACTTTCATTTCTACCTATATATGTATGGTATAAAAAGTTCACCCTCATGAAATCAAACAAAAATACAGTTGACTCTTGAACAATTCGGAGTTAGGGGCACCAACCTCCCATGCAGTCGAGAATCAGAGTATAGTTTTTGACTCTCCAAAAACGTAACGACTAATAACCTGCTGCAGACTAAAAGCCTTACTAATAACAAAAACAACCATTAACACATATTCTGTATGTTATATGTATTATAGACTGCATTTTTACAATAACGTAAGCTAGAAAAAAGAAAGTCTTATTAAGAAAATCGTAAGGAAGAAAAAATATATTTACTATTCATTAAGTGGAAGTGGATCACCATAAAGGTCATCCTCATCACCCTCACGTAGAGTAGCCCGAGGTGGAGGAAGAGGAGGGGTTGGCCTTGCTGTCTCGGGGTGGCAGAGATAGAAGAGGTGGAGGAGGTGGAAGGGGAGGCAGGAGAGGCAGGCACACTTGCCGTAACTTTCAGTGAAAAACTAACTGCATCTAAGTGGACCCGTGCAGTTCAAGCCCATGTTGTCCAAGGATCAACTGTATACTACTATGCAAATAGCTGAAGCGAATTATATAGATCAAGATATTTTTATTCACAGTTAAATAAGCTAAATAATATAGGCCACTGACAATTTTATGCTGTTGTTCAACGACGATTGTGCATACAATCCAAAGGAAAACCCACCATGTGTGTTAAATGTAAACATTATGAAATCATTTGTGGTGTATCCTAGGGAAAAAGAGGATTATGTTAACATTACAATATAAATGCTAATGCCATAAATTTAAACTATTTTTTCTAGTATGTTAAATAGTTCCCTGTATTAAAATATTGTGAACATTAATAGCAAAGCTGGTGTTCCCTGCCAAATGCAAGGTGAATGTGTGCTACTTCGAATATAGCCAGCAATGGAGTTAGTAACATAAATAGAAGATTTCGTGGAGGCTATTATTTTCTTAATAATCATAATTCTGTTTCAGGTTATGTAATTTTCTCTTTATAACAATACTCAATTAAACTAACAGTTGGGCCAAAAATTATCATCTTGAATGCTATGGGGTATTCTTCAAATCTCTTAAAAATCCCTTGCTTAAGTTTGCTTTTTCTGAAAATCACTTACCCCCCTCTCTGGGGTGTTATATGAATTAGCAATCTTGGAGCCCACAGAGTCTAAGCATGGTTAGCAGGTTGGAAGTTAATAAGCACAATGGACATGGGCCCTACGTTGCTATGGCTACCTCAGATATAAAGGATTCCTATTGTGGTACTCATCAACAACTACTAGCACAAAAATCCCTCATGCTGCTTGGACCTAAATATGGTCATAAATGTTTACTGTGCATACATAATATTCATGGAACCTTTCTAAGACTGCAGAACCACACTGGGGGAAAATTTTCTTTCCTTCCTTTGGTATATTTTCATATCCCATTTTCCATTTGGAGAAGCTAAGATTTTGTTTTGCAATTAGCTTTACAGAATAGAGCACTTCTTTTGGACTCCTAAAACTGCCTAGCCACAATTGGGCACAAGTGCAATTCCTGTGCCAACCAGGTTAACCTAGAAATATCGCACTCTTCAAAAGGCTTGAAAACCTCTTGCTGCCTGCTCGGTATGAAGGTCGTAACTTCAGTAGTCTGAAGACAGCATTCTCTAGCAGGTCAGAGAGACTGAGCTGGGCACAGAGCCTGGCGTTCCTGACCCTCACAGTTCTGTTCACGTGAAAACCTTTCGGCCTTTTCTTGTGAATGAATCCCAAATTGCAATTCAGTTTCTCATCATCTGATCCATGCAAAGGATGTTGTTACGATTTTTTTTTTGCTTGTGTGTCTTTGAAATCTAATGATCCTTGAAGCCAAGGCAGTCCATGTAAACACACCAGGGACATTTCTCTCTTTTTTACAGGTGTTCAGCTCATACTGCAGAAAGGAAGGTGAGGCCAATTTCTGGAAGCAGGACTTGCACTTGTGCCCTAATTTGGCTTAACAGTTTTAGTCTGAAGCCAAGGTAGTCCGTTTAAACACACCAGGGACATTTTACTCTTCTTTACAGATGTTCACCTTATACTGCAGAAAGGAAGGCGCAGTCAACTTCTGGAACCAGGACTTGCACTTGTGCCCTATTTTGGCTTAACAGTTTTAGTAAACCAACAGAAATGCTCCATTCTGTAAAGCTAATTTGCACAACAAAACTTTAACTTTTCCAGATGGAAAAAGGGATGTCACTAGATATGAGTTAATGATCTGGCCCACAAAGGGTTCCCTTACTTTCATTCCCCTGCTCTCCTTAAGTGCTGATAGCATCGCTAGGGTTTAGGGTTCACTGCTGTTCTTGGTTATCTCAGTGGTGAGCTCAGTTTAGTGAGCTAATAGAGCTTATAGAGAGGAAACGACCATGTCAACTATCATGAGCTGAGCAAATGGGTGGGGAGTGGTAAGGGAACCACGTGTAAGTTCTTGTGAACAGTGGGATAGCTGGAGAAGGATGCAGCGATGACCACTGGTACACATGTCATTGTTGGCAGCTGACAACCTATTTTATCCCCTTTGTGTGCCCTGGTACCCATATTTGCTTTCTTCTCCATTTTCTGCATTACCTTTCATTTGCCACATTCTCTCAGGATCTTAACCCACAGCCATGGCTTCAGCTACTACCACCAGTAGCTCCCGTATCTTTATCTTCAGTGCAGCTCCCTCTCCTAAACATCATACGTGTGTAACTAAGTACGTGTTTCATCTCTACCTCGAGTTCTAACTCCATTCTTTTTCCTGAGTGTTTTCTCTTACTTTGGGACATGGCCATCTACCGAGTGACCTATGCTTCTAGTTCAGGTGTAATCTTTGACTCTTAATGCTTTTTAATTTTTGTTGTATAAGAGCTTTTCAACAACTGGCTTCCATTTTGTATACCCAAGCAGAATGATTGTTCTAAAGTAGTATTTTAAACACACTTTCAGAAATATTTAGTTTTTCCTCAATTCCTGTGTAATATAAAAATGTAAAACTATCTGAAACATGTAAGCCTATTGGTAGTAGTGGTGGTGGGACTGATTGTGGGACACAGGGGACAAAGTGGGCAGAGAGAAACCCATTTTCTGTTGTTTGAGGTTTGTAGGGGGAATCTGTGTGGATGTGTGTTTGTGTGTTTTCATAAGTTTGCTGTAAGAGTCTGAGAAAAGGCAAACATATCCAAGGCTTATTCTTTTAACTTCCCCCAAAATATGAAGCCACGCTGTGGAATTAGGTTTCTGCTTGTGCATAAATTGATTTTTTTCAAAAAATATGTTGGCGTATGAGATTTTACAGTATAGTCTATTCAGAAAATAGTTACAATGTTTCTTTACACAATTTGCTCTTAAAATTTTATCATTTTGTTTACCACAGAAATACAAGGTGCTTAAATTAAATATATATAGTATCTAGGTTTTTACCAATTTAGGATAAATTGATATAACCTAAAAAAAATGAAGCAACCAATGCAATATTTTTAAAAAGAAAATTAATTTGTTTTCTGAACTCAGTGTTTCACAGTGACACACATACATAAAACAATGATCAAAAGTAAGAAATATATTCACATACGAGTTGACACATAGAACTCAGGTTTATTTTCCCAATCAGCAAGTATTGTTTCTTTAAATTATCTTTTTAAAACTCATCATAGACACAGTTGTTTTTTTTTTTAAATTCAGACGAAAATCCCCCAAAACAGTCACATCTCTTTCCGTTTCGGCAGAAGAGGATGCCACAGTGTTGTCAAACGCTACGTGTGGCAGCTTCATCCTAGACTACGTCCCTAAATCAAGCCTAGCAAGATTTTCTACATTTTTGTTATCTTTGAAGATATTTTCCAACATCTGCTTCTAAGTCTACTTTCTATTTTGTAATCTTGTTGAACAGTAGTATACTAATGTCACTTATATTTATGTCACTAAGTATTGGATCCAAGAGATCAGCGGCAGCAGTAATTCCTCAGGGTACAGTAATTAATGATGTAATACTGTAGAAATACTTTTTTAAAAATGCAAAAACTTCCAATTATGCAGTTTTAAGCAATCATTTTGTGGGAATGACCTGAGTGGCCTAGCCATGTATTTTTTTCTTCATTCAACAAATGCATAGTAAGCAACTACTGTATACAACAGCCCTAGGTTTTTAAGAAAATGCAAAACTGTTCTCAAGGAGCTTACAAAACTGGTATCCAAAGATAAGAAATGTTGAAAAATTATCAGTACAAGAGAAAATGAATAATGCTATAATATAAGCAAGGCATTAATGTAGACAGTTCTCCACTTATGATGCTTCAATTAAAATGGTTCAACTTGGGATTTTTTGACTTTACAGCTTCGCAAAAGTAATACACATTCTGTAGAAACTGTACTTCCAGTACCCACACAATCATTCTGTTTTTCAGTATTCAATAAATTATATGAAATATTCAACACTTTATTATAAAATAAGCTTTATTTTAGAGGATTTTGCCCAACTGTAATGAAAGTGTCCTGGCACATTTAAGACAGGTTAGGCTAAACCACAATGGTAGCCACCATCGTGGGTAGGTGTAGTAAATGCATTTTTAGCTTACGGTATTTTTGATTTAACGATGGGTTTATCGGGACATAATCCCAGTTGAAGAGCATCTGTAATGTGTGTTCATGCTCCAGGGGTGAGACAGTCCACTTCTGACAAGGGGAATTGGGAGCTAGCTCATGAACGACTGGTATCTAAACTGGACTTTGAAGATTAAAGCAGATTTTAAGCAGCTGAAAGTGGCAGAAGGAAACTCTAGGTAAAAGTGAAGGTGAGAAAGTGCCTATCCTGTTCATGACATAGGAAGTTTGCTTTACCAGTTACTTATTTGGAAATAGGGTCTTTGGGTACACGTATATGAGGAAAATGGTAGACCAAGAGCCAAGTAATTCTATTTAAGTGGCCTGAAATATTTAAAAATTATTCAGCCAGTAGTGAAGAGCCAGTTGGCAATTTCTGAGAAGAGGAATGACATAATAATAACAGTGAAAGAACAATCTGGAAGTGGTCTAAGAACACAGATGTACCAAAAGTAGGGGAGGGACAAGGTATACACATGAAAAACAAGCAGATTATAGGTAGAATGATCATACCATTTACTCACCTAAATGAGGACACTTTGGGGATTGAAAGGGGTTCTACTGATAGTTACAGTACTTGGAAGGTATAAGTGAATTTGGCAGAGGAAGGAAAGAAATGGGACAGGAACTTGAGGGCCTAGTGGGACAAGACTTCTTAGCTTGATTCCTATTTCTCTTAGTGCAAATCTGTGTCCTGTAACTCCTTAAAGCCCCACTGAATCTGGCCCATAGCCAATGCTTGATAAACATGGAGTCACTAATTGATGATAGTAAAAATGGTCCCTGGGTATCATGCCTGGGTAATGCTGTCCACATTTCTCCGAAAGGTCAAGGGTGGCAATACTCCAAGATTGTCAAGATTTTCCCATCTATGACTTTTAAGAATGTTTCTAAAAAAGGCCTTGTAAATAACCTAGATAAAATTAATGCACCAGGCCAGTTAATTAAGATTGGAAGCAGAAATACTGTACAAGAAGGGCTAGCTTTTGAAAATAATCAGAAAGGAGCACAATGGGCAACATTTCGATTCTTTGGCTTCATTTTTAGGAGTTTTTTTATGGTTTTGTGTTAAAAAGGTTTCCCATTATTGTAATATTTAATATACATTTTTTAAACCCTGGAATGTTAAATAACTAGCTGTGTGTCACTCTCTCATGAATTTAATATGTAAAGGTATAAATCTAAGGCTCCCTGTTAAACAACAGAGAAAAATCAAAGCAGCACAGCGAAATCGTTACAGGGGTGTTTATTTCTTTCATTTCTTGCAACGTTTTAGTCTAAAGAAAAATTATTATCACAAAAATGAAAAATAAACTTCTTTTCCCTTCAGATCATACATAAAACTTATTATTTGAAGTTGATAAAAGAAGCTCACATTTTCAAATATGTCAGTGTTACAACACTTTTAAGCTTTGAACCAATGTAGGAATTACTGAATCAAATTTTCTTTCTTTTTTTGGAAGGGGGAAAGGTAGAAAGAACTGTAAAACCAGTCATAAAACATATGGAATACTGAGGGATGATTCAAACAATCTGACTTACTCTTGTATGTATACACATTCATTTTCTCGAATTAGTACATACCATTGGAAACTGCATCAACCCATAAAAATAACTCATGCGCCTATTATGTTTTTCCATTTTAAGCTTATAATAGCAATAACGACCTCAGCAAAAGACATTTCCTTGGAATTAATGGCTGGCTGGGAGGCAGAGCCAAGGGCCACTGGTTCCTCCCAGCTGGTCATTAATCCTCAGGAAATGCCTGCACCTCCATCATTATTGCTAAAGCACCATTATAGAAAATTCTCACAGTTCCAATATATGGAAATTTGAGGCTATTTTGCAAGCCCATGGTATTCATGTGAGTTAATAGGCCACCACTGAGCACAGAGGACGTAATTATCAAAACGACAGAAGGGAAAATATTGTTCTCCTAAGTCTGTAAGACTATAGGAAATGGGGACTAGCCTTATGGGAAGAGGTATATTTGAAGCTAAAAGACATTAATTTAAAGGGAGATTTGGAATCACACATACAAAAGTTAATAAAAGACACAGCAACCTATTCCTTTTACTTGGTTTAAAAAACATTTTTTTAAAAAAAGCACAAATATTAAGGTTACTTGGATATTTCCTCCCAAATTGATCAACTAATATTACAACAAATGAGGTCAGGGGGATTGTTTATGAACACAAATTATTATATTCCACCAGTGAAGTTTGGAGGAATGATATAGTTGAGAGTGCTAAGAGTAGGATTTCTTTCATTTTACTTTTTGTTCACAAATATATGCACACCATTAAATATTACATAGCACTTTATTACAGCAAAAATCAAAAAAAAAAAAACCTTAAATTTCTTCCTTTCGTCTTACCTAGAGGCTTAGCACATGCAAACAAGCATTTAATAAAGGTCCGGATGATAAATAAGTACAGTGCTGTGTGACATAGTTTTCAGTTCTCTAAAAAAGCTTTTACTAGCTTCCAGGCAAAATTGAAAATGAAAATTAGATGCTTTCAGGTCTATTCATTACCTCCTTTAAATAAACTGGGCCCAACAAATGGTTTCAAAAGAGGGAATTAATCCAAAAATCACACCAAAAACAGTCTATAAATCTTTTCAATGTGTTATTGTAACAAACTACAAATGTTGGATATGATGCTTTACACTTAATGAAATTCACTGCAGGTTCTCCATTATATGTTACAAATACCTGCCTGGTTCTAAAAAAGGGTTTGAAGCTAAAGAGATCTGTTATAGCTCGAATAGTGTCCTTCCAAAAGACATGCTAAGTCCTCACCCACCTTGTATCTATGAATGTGACCATATTTGGAAAGAAGGCCTTGGCAGATGGAATCAAGTTAAAATGAAGTCATTAGGGTAGGCCCTAATCAAATATGGCTGGTGCTGGCCGAGGCAGGAGGATTGCTTTAGCCCAGGAGTTTGAGACCAGCCTGAGCAAGAGCAAGACCCCGTCTCTACTAAAAATAGAAAAATTAGCCAGGCGTGGTGGCACGAGCCTGTAGATCCAGCTACTTGGGAGGCTGAGGCAGGAGGATTGCTTGAGCCCAGGAGTCTGAGGTTGCAGTGAGCTATGATGATGCTCGGGTGACAGAGTGAGACCCTGCCTCAAAAAAAAAAAAAAAAAAAGAGAAGACACACACAGGAAGAACACCATGGGACAACAGAGGCAGAAATTGCATCTAAAAGCCAAGGAATGTTAAGGATTATCAACAAAAACAACAACACCAGAAGCTAAAAAAAAAAAGGGGGGGATGGAACAGATTCTCCCCTAGAATATTCAGAGAGAGCAGGGTCCTGCTGACACCTTGATTTTCGATTTTCAGTTTCCAGAACTGTAAAAAAAATAAATTTCTATTGTGGTAAGGTGTTTTGTTACAGCAGCCCTAAAGAAAACTAATAAAGGACCTGAAGGAAGAGGTTCGTCAGAAGGACTTGTGGTCGACATTGCAAATGGAAAACCAAAGAAGGAAAGACAGACAGGTGAGGCAAGAAGCAGCGCCGCCTTAGAGGGAAAAGCACTGAACTGCAAGTCAGGAAGCCTGGTTCTTGTCCGAGTTAACGAAGCTGTGTGGCCCTGAGCTGGACCCTTCATTGCTCTCATCTTTCCTTTTGTCGCCTGCAGAGTATGAGAGGATCCGACTACATAACCTCTAGACTAAGTCTATGGTTCTGGCAGGGAAGATTAAGCACCAAACAAACATTTTAATACTTTCAAAATTCACTGTTCTGGCATTGCCTGGACCTCAGTGACAGCAGGCAGGACACAGGAAGCAGAACCGCAGTCTTCCCTTTGCCACCAGCCATGCCCACACCAGCAGTTTGACCGTATTTGTTTTGGTTATGTAAGGCCCAAAGGGGTTTGCTGTGAAGTAATAGTAGCCTGCCCTGGTATTCTTTTATGATTTTTTTTCTTTCAAATATAGTTTTTTTTACATTTCTAAGATTCTCAAAAATGTCTCCAACTGATTGACAAGCTTTTGTTTAAATAAGATGACAGTTACCACCAAAAATAAAGGATGTCACTTGTAACTCATGGATTTCTAAGTGCCAATAGGAAAAGTATTAGTCCAAAGAGAGGAGAAATAGCTCTTTGTATGTCATAGCAAAGTTGGGATTTAGGATTTAATAGTGCTTTGGATCCAAGTACACTAACTAAATGTATTCTTTAAAAGGATCCCATAATGATCACATTTGTGGTATTTTGCTCATTGGTTATTATGATAGAACATCATCAGCATCAGCATCCTCTGCATTCTGGCTATCTAAGCAAACATTTCTAGGAGTGACTAGTAGAACACAACAGACATTAGCCATTCTCAAATTTTACATTCACAGTCTGAGCTATTTGCAAATCCAGTGCTTCTCTGACTGGAGTACAGGATTGAGACACTTAGCTGGTGAGGCAGCTTGGCCACCTGCCCACTGTTTGCGTCTTAGCACAGCTTTGCTCTGTGTGTGTGTGTGTGTGTGTGTGTGTGTGTGTGTGTGTATGAGAGAGAGATGGTTACGATTTTTAAATCTAAATTGGGGAACCTAATGCGACAGTGGAATTCTCAAATGTAGACATTCCTAAAGGTGTCAAGATGACAGGGATCTACTGCAATCCATTCTAGAGACGGGGCTACATAGCCAAAGTACAATTAACAGGACAGTTTCCCCAATGAATATCTGTCCTTGTGGTCATTTAAAATCTATGTGAAACAAAGAATTTCTAGGGGAAAAGCCACTAGTTCAGAACTATGGAGACATGTTTCAATATACTCCAAACAGCAAGCAGGTACTCAAATAGGCCTGTTGTATGTGGCCTCGGGAAAAGCAGGTGTGTTACACTCCTAGGCCGACTCTTGCTTCCTCCTTGGCCTCTGAAGTTGGCAGAACTCTTGATGCAGTACAAAAGCGTAAGTTACTGCAGGCAAGTAGTCAGCTGTGTGCCAAGCCCACCTATGATTTTGCCTGGCCCAGCCAGCCCTTTATAATGAGGGAATGTGAAAGAGTAACTGCACAGCCGCAGACGAAACCATGGGCCAGAATTCCACTCCACACCTTCCTACAGTTATGCAAAGTTCTTGTGTATTTAGAGGAGACACGTCTTGGTGTCTGTCATCAGGGGATGTGCCAAAAACTCTCAAGCATCTGACAGTCTTACAAGGTAATACTTCTGGTGACCACATGAACCTATGTATGCGATACAATTGTGTATAACTTCACACACACACATGTACACACATAGATGAGTACCTGTAAAACTGGGGAAATTTGATCATGATGGGTGGACCGCATAAATGTCAAGATCCTAGTTGAGATACTGTTCTATTGTTTTACAAAATGCCTCCATTGGAGGAAACTGGGCAAATTGTACAAAGCACTTCTCTGTGTAATTTCTTACAACTGAATGTGAATCTACAATCATCTCAATTAAAAAGAAAGACAAGGATGTGTTTGCTGGAATTTGGGGTAAAGGAGAAAGGAAGAATGAAATGGAGTCTAATTTTTCTCTCTACCAGAGAAAGGGCCGGAAAGAAACTTTTTACTTAAAAAAATTATAAATCCGTAAGGCTATCAAAAGGTTCCTTTTTAGTTTGATGTTTTTCTTATCTGGGAGTTTGCAGAAAATGTAGAAGGGCTTCCTTCTGACCTTTCTGTGGAAGGAAGAGGGGAGTTCAATAAGATACAAACAATGTAGGTGGAACACAGACTATCTCAAAAAGTGTAACCTCATCAGCTATTTTCCATGACGAACGCTTGCTTTGAAATGTCACAGTATTACGCATAGTTTAAAAATTTTGCATTAAGTTAAAACTCATGAATCCTGTAAGGGATCTCATTATGATTCATGAGCTTGGGAAGCCTAGCTGTAAACCCAGAGCGATCGTCTCTCCTGGATAAAGGGTCTGGGACCACATTCCCACACATCTGCCTCAGCTTTCACTACGGAGTTTCACTGGGAAACCTAACGCTATGGTGGCATTCTTAAATTTGGACATTTCTATTTGAGATCCGGAGAGAGACAGGAAAAGAAACTAAATTTATTGAGCGCTCACTATGCGCCAAGCACTGTGCTTTGAGCTGCCCAGACCAGGAAGGGTGGAACCCCTGTGCGGCGAGGATACAGGCTCATGCCCCAGACATGACATCACATTACCACCCTGCCGCTCAGAATCACTGACTTAGGAGGCCAAAAACGATTAAGTGATTCAATGGCTAAGGTCACAGGCAGCCATGGAGGAAAGGGCCTCAGGAAAACAGCAACTACAAATCCCATATGGATAGCTGGATCACTGTGGCCGATTTTATTAGAGTACCGAAGCATGTAAAGTAATCTGCAGGGATATTTAACCAAATTCCACTCCAGACTACCCAAACTTACTGACTTTCAGCCCCGTAATTAAACACGAAACAAAACTGAATTGAGGCAACACAGCCAAAAGATTAATACAGTACAAATATGGAGTAAGGTTCTTGCTTCTACGAACTCTAACTGGATAGTCAATAGATTTAAAATATAAAACCAGCAGCACATGTAAATATTCGTTCAAGCATTACCGTGTCCACTCTATTTCCTTTTCTCCCCAATTTCAGTGCTCGTAGACAGATCTCATGGCTGGGCTCTCACAGCTGGGGCAATCAGCTTTCCCACTGGTCTCCTCCAATATCCCATTCCCGGTTCCCCACACATGAGTCCGTCGTCCCAACCTTCCCCTTAGATTGTGTCTCTGCAGATGCCCCCATTGTCCCCTCCTGCCCGGGATCACTGCAGACTTCAAGGGCACTTCCACGCCATGTCCCAATCAAAGTCCCCATCTCATTCAGATACGTTTTGACCATGACATTCTTCTATTGGAACTCAGCAGTGACTGTCTCAGGAGCTACGTTCTGTGACGCTCCCCTTAACGTCTACCACTGGAGAGACCTCTTCGGCTCATCTGCCTCTCCTGGTAGATGTACTTCACCCCTTTCTTGACTCTGGATCATCTAGCTCTCTCTTAATCTCACCCAACCCTGCTTATTTACTCACCACCTCTTCACACGAACTCAATACCTTTAATGTTGGAACCATTTTAGTACGTGGCCGCATCTGAAAGTTGTCCATTTTAGCCTAATAACTGTAAGAGCAGATGGAAATGCAAAAAGAGTAAATGCCTCATAAACTGCTATGTAGGACAGGGTAAGGCAGAAGATAGCCAGCTAAGTTTCAAAAGTCATGTAAATAACAACACCAATTTCATTTGCCCTGTTGTAAAGTATGAAATTTTAACTGCTGCTACCACCTTATGATTGTAGCTGCTTTGGGACTTATAATTACTTTCTTATGTTACCTTAACCACAACCCAGAGAGGAAGACACAGAAGATATGATAATGATTATCACCGTTTTACATGTGAACAAACAGGCTCAAGGATGTTTAGTGACCTGTCCACGGTCACAAAGTTAGAAATTCATTAATTCAGAAAACAAGTCAGAGAGGCCGTTCATCACAAACCTGGTGTTCTATCTACCAAACCATCTGACGTCTCATTTAGAACCTTGGTGAATGGGTTAGAAAAACAGGGCACAGTAAGAAAGATCTGAGAATGTTACTGTGGAAAAGGAAAAGCTGACTTAATACATTCTCACAGGATTTGATCATAACGATACAAGGGACCATATTCTGAGCATTCATTAGGAACTGGACACTTTAGCTAAAATTGCAAGGGAGGTGTTACCAAGCTCATTTCACTGAAGAAGAAATTTAGGCTCAGAGAGGTAACAATGGCCTAAGGCTAGTGAGTAACAAGGCTCAGACTCAAGCGCAGATCTGTTAGGAGCCAAAGCGCGTACACTTTACGCTACCACAAGTAGGGAGATTTAGTCTGAAGAGGAACATAACAGATGTTCTCTATCACCATTAAGAACCAGACAAGAGGAAATGGACTGAGAACCGTAAAAGGAGAAATTTAGGTTGAATGTATGACGACCCTCTTGTCACGGGAAAGATGATTAAACTTGTATACCATTATCAAGCATACTCATGAAATCTCCTTTCTAGATGGCTTTTTTTCATATACTTTAGGATATTTTTCAACTAACGATAACTTCAACACCACAAGTAAATTAATCTAAACATTTTCTCAGACTTAGAAATATCTCAGACTAAAAATAAAACACCTAAATGTTCACACAAATTGAAAATTTTGCGTTTAATTTATAGATATACAAGGTCAAATGAGAGTCCAAATGTTTATCGTTCATATATTTACTTAAAACAATAGCAAATAGTAATTCTGAATACATACCATGTTATAATAATCCCAGGCAGAAAAGTCTTTTTCAGTAAAAACAATTTTCAATCTCAGGAGAATTCTTCATACTGTAACTATGCATGGCCAGGCACTCTCGCACTACTCAATCTGATTAAGTGCTCTGATCATTCTATTAATCAAATAAGGTACCTAAATCCACTTGCTTTATCATAGTTAGCAGGAAACAATGAAGTATAAGTAAGTACAGTATTAATTAGTTTCCTGTGAATACTATGGACCTCTAAGAAGTTTCAACAATACAAGTAAGATAATGGTAATAACAGTTTTGTTCCCATAGATCTTTTTTTTTTTTTTTTTTTTTATACAGAGTCTCAATCTGTTGCCTGGGCTAGAGTGCTGTGGTGTCAGCCTAGCTTACAGCAACCTCCAACTCCTGGACTCAAGCAATCCTCCTGCCTCAGCCTCCCGAGTAGCTGGGACTACAGGTATGCGCCACCATGCCCGGCTAATTTTTTCTATATATTTTTAGTTGTTTGGCTAATTTATTTCCATTTTTTTTAATAGAGACGGGGTCTCGCTCTTGCTAGGCTGGTCTTGAACTCCTGACCTCGAGCGATCCTCCCGCCTCGACCTCCCAGAGTACTAGGATTACAGGTGTAAGCCACCACACCCGGCCCCATAGGTCTTGAAAAGGATCCCAATTGATCTCCACTAAGATTAGTGATTTAATAAGCAAGGCAGATTATATATTAGACAAAGTCACCAATTTATTGTGACTTTATTGTTTATAAAATTATGAATTGTAAATGGTTTTATGTAGCTCATCAACTGTCTAAATAGAATGGAAAGCACAAAACTCTACACCTGCCTGATTCTATGGCAAATTATAATACCCACAAAAAAAAAGTAAGCAAACCACTGGAGGACCAGCATTACTAAATAATAAAAAAACATAGAACACACCATTGTCTTGGTTTGACAGTTTGCAAATGAGCATTTTGTAAATAGCAAATCGAAACAGAATGTCATTAAACTCTACCACATTGCTATGAAAGGGAGAATCAAGGCTGGGAATGAGATTTCATCCAATATATAGGGAAATATATGGTCCAAAGAAAATAAAGGGGAATGAAGGATTTAAATCAAACTCTACTTCCTCTTAAAAGAGAAATTTCAGATTTAGCAAGAGCACAGAAGAATATAGGATGGACAACATTATCATTCCTTGCCTTTCCATCCCTTCCTTAAAACTCATAAGGTGCATATCCAGTGTCAGGAATACCTGCCTCTCAAGAGAATGCGAGACCACAGACATGGCTGTGTTCATAAATTCTTTTTTTTTTTTTTTTTTTTTTGAGACAGAGTCTCACTCTCTTGCCTGGGGCGAGTGCCGTGGCGTCAGCCTAGCTCACAGCAACCTCAAACTCCTGGGCTCAAGCGATCCTACTGCCTCAGCCTCCCAAGTAGCTGGGAC
>CAUYSK010085693.1:0-59529 GCA_963575035.1 Avahi laniger | reverse complement strand
TTTTAGTTGTCCAGATAATTTCTTTCTATTTTTAGTAGAGATGGAGTCTCGCTCTTGCTCAGGCTGGTCTTGAACTCCTGAGCTCAAACAATCCGCCCGCCTCAGCCTCCCAGAGTGCTAGGATTACAGGCGTGAGCCACTGCGCCCAGCCATGATCTTGTTCTTGAGAGTATCATGATAAACCTTACCCAGTAGCTTGCTTAATTACAGATAAACCATGGTTACTGATTTTCTTCACTTACTAGTCTAGTGAACTTACCAAAAAAAGGGACCGTGTTAGTACAACGTGACTTGTTTAAAAAGAGTTCTAAAGGTAGGAACTTGACTTTTACATTTGGCACATAGTAGAAGCTCAATACATGTTTGCTGAATTCTAAACTCTGACAAAGCAGAGATTGGGACTGTTTGCTTACCGATGAATTCCCAATGCTTTACACATAGTACATTCTTGATAAATGTTTGTTGAATTAACAAACTCATTCTGGCTTTTTATGATCACCACTTTCTTTTTATGCAATTATCTTATTAGGAACTTACTCTAGAATCTTGTCCAGATTTATTGTTTGTAATTTACTGAATTTGCCTTCAATTTCTTTTGAAAACTGAAATAATATTTACCCAAATTATGTCTTCTGGAATTAGTCCAGAAGTAGTTCTCCATGATTCCTCTAAGATCTTTGGCAGTGTTGTAGCAGGCTTGGGAGGATTTGGAATGAGGCAGGGGTTCCAGTGCCAGCCTATCTACTGTGCAGTAAAGGGTTAACCCAGCAAGCTCGGGTTATTGAAACTCTGTTTATTCCAAAGAAAAAAATGGCCTTTTTCTGGCTCCTGAGAGACAACCTCTGAGCCTTTGGAATGTCCTGTTTGATAAGAATTTTTTTTAGATAAGGCCTCACTCTGTTGCCTGGGCTAGAGTGCTGTGGCATCATAGCTTTCTGCAACTTCAAACTCCTGGGCTCAAGGGATCCTCCTGACTCAGCCTCCTGAGTAGCTGGAAGGCACATGCTATCACGCCCAGCTAATTTTTCTATTTTTCCTAGAGACAAGGTCTCATTCTTTCTCAGGCTGGTCTTGAACTCCTGGCCTCAAGCAGTGCTCCTGCCTCAGCCTCCAAAAGTGGTAGGACTACAGGCATGAACCACTGCACCCATCCAAGGATGTTTTTGAATAGCTGAGGCCTTGGGCCACCACTGTATCAATTTAACCGCTGAGACTAGAGACTTGAGTGGCTAAGGTCAGTCCTGCAGGCACTGTGTCTGCATGACTGATTTGCAGCAAAAACTCTGGACATCAAGGCTCAGGCGAGCTTCCCTGGTGGACAGCACTTCAGACATGTCACACTTCAGCTAGGAGAATTAAGTGCCGTGCATGGTGCATGTGACTCCACTGAGAGAAGATAACTAGACTTCGTTCCATGTCCCTTTTCCTTTTGTTGATTTTAATCTGTATCCTTTCACTATAACAAACTGTAACCATGCGTATTATGGCTTTTCTGAATCCCTGAGTCTTTCTAGTGAATCCAGCCTGCGGTTGGTCTTAGAGACCTCTGACATATCCATTGACTTTATGCTACCTATATGTCCTTGGCCAAATTATCTAACCTCATTTAGTTTCAGTTTCCTCACCTATAAAATGGGTATAATAATAATAATATTGATAATACCTACCTTGTAGTGAAGTTCTAGCATCCAGTCTACACTTTATTTTCTCCACTAGCACAACTTGAGAGTTACTAGGAACATTGAGGAACATACTAAATGTCAACACATAGCATTTATTTAACAAAAGTTTGTTCCCTTAAGCAATTTCTTTTGCAAGTTGTCGTATTTTCCCTCTCCCCACCCCACCTCAAGATATAATTGCCAGGACCAGAAGATCTAACTTCACTTAGTCCAGGGAGATGTCCTCTTCCAATCTTTTCACCCTCATGGACATCATTCTCTCCTTACCAATTGCTTGCTCTTCCCATTTCCACCCAAAAAATCATTCTCTTTGATGGAGAAGACAGGCAAAGTGGGAGGTGTGCTGGGCCTTTGGCATCCATTACCTTTATCTTATTGGCCTTCAGCAGTGAATCTGTCTCTTTTTTGATTTTTTCTTTCTTTTTTAAAATCTGTTTTCAAAGTTCATTTTTGTTTTATTTTACCATCTCTGGGATTTTTTTCCTATTCAAAGATCATTTGGATATTAGCTTTTCTGGCCTTTACTCCTACATGCTTGTGATAATTTCTAGTTTTTTATTATTGTCCCTGTCTTTTTTAAAGAAAAAAACACATTCTTTGGTTAATTTTAAGATTTATTTTATTGCTACTATTTTTCCTAATTATAAAAGGAATATATGGTCAAAATTAAAACATTACAGATATTTATACCTTAGAAAATAAAACTTTCAAGGTATTACTTCTAAAGATACCATAATGTATTTCCTTTAGACTCCTCAGCTCACAGCAGAGTTCCTTGTGCAGCCAGCCACTGATTTCTTTAATTACTTTACCATTTTCTTCCTTATTAGGATAATTTTCAATAGCATAGACAGAAGATTTTTTTTATAGAGTTTTCCAGCTCTCTCAAAGTTCATGATGGAAATCATGGAAAGGTGGAACATGTCCATCTTTTTCTCTGAACTGTTAAAAACTATGCCTTTCGCAAGTCCTTGGTATAGGTTTAAAACAAAGATGTGGAATGAGGAGTAGAAAAAAAAGTCTGTTAGAAGTAGGAGAGAAGAATGAAGATGAGACAAGTGAAGAAGAATGCGCAGCCAAAAAGACAGAAGGGGATGGTGGTGGTGTCGGGGGAGAGAGAGAGAACTTCCCAGGTTCTGAATAGTATTCCAGTGTACTTCTGATAAATTTTCTCCCACACCTCCAAGCTCGTATGAATCAGTTTCTGTTGCTTCTAACCAAAGAGTCCAAACTCATACATGTATTAAGTAAGATGACCTGTGAATTCAAAGCTTGCCCAATGTGGGAGACATAGGTGACCTCAGAAAATTAGAGCTTGGTGCTTCTGATGCCAAGAATGCAGATTTGATAGCAGAGCAGGATTAATTTTATTGTACCCTAGCATCCCAGAAATCAAATATGCAAGACATATGCATTTCTTTTTTTTTTAATAAATCAAATTAACTCTGATTCTGCACTGGGCTGATGGAGAATTCAAATATAAGCATTATTTGTCATTCCTAGTTCTGCCTCCCCTCTGCATCTTCCACTCCAGAGTCACAAGAGAATTAGGAAAGCTTGCTGATATCCAGACAATTGAGAAAAGGCCTCTAATCTCCATGTCATCATTGTTCAAGCCTGAAACCTTCCCTTCAAGTTCCTGGCTCTCTGCTTCCATGCCAAGAGGAGAACACAGAAATCTCTGCTGTGGTTAAAGAATACCTTGCTCCCTAGGGTGCAGCTATCCCTTCTGAAGTCTTGGCACCTTTACGGAAAAGGGAAAATCTTGAAGCAGGCCCAGGTCTCCGCTAATCATGCAACATGCCAATCTTTCAGTTTCTCTCTGCTATTACCTAAATAATTCTCTTCTCTTCTGCTCAAAGGCACCATCCTGTATAATCTTTTCACTTAGTTTAGGCTTTTATAGTAAGAACACAAGAGTAGGTGACTTCCTTCTAGGAGTCTCAGCTTTCCATTCTGCAAAAACTCCCTCAAAAATTTTATCTGACATAAAATTTTCCATTTTCACCATTGTAAGTGTGTAGTTCCGTGGCATTGCATACATTCATGTTGTTGTGCACCCCAGACAAAGATTTAATTGGAGTCTGGTGATCTGATTGAAACGGGGAAAAGGTTAAAATATAGAAGAAATAAATATTGTGTTTAAGACAATTGTTCTACCATGTATTTATTGCATAAATGGGTGCAAGTTCAAATGGAGTCCCATAATTGTTATTCTCAGCTGCTAAGAGGCATCATTAGGATAGCAGATATTAATGTCCAAGAGGATGATGGTAAGAAAAGCTGCCTGTAAGGAAACTGGGAAAACAATGAAAATGAACTTTATCTGTCTCACAATACTCATGGTAGCATTTAATGTATCTGGAGCAGAAGTAAAATGAAGAATTTTTCTCCATTCTGTCTTGTGCTAGAATGTTGCTCAATTTTGTTGAGGAGTGAGTAACTTTTAGAGAGAAGGTCTCAAATTGAAAGTAGTTATTTTTTTTGAATTGCAACAATGCCTTTTGATATCTAAGCAATGTGTACTAGGAATGCAACCCGCAGAAGAGTTCGTATTAAAAATCTTAGAATTATTAAGCATTGCTGTGGGGGCGATAGGGCTTTGGGGGTGAACAAGGGTGCATGAGGGGCATCAAAATAAGCCCAAATAAATTACCATTGCCTTGGCCTTTTCTTTGGGGAAGTTGAAGAACTCGTATTCTCGGATTCTTTTATATATTCCCATGCAGTTATTTAAGCGCCTACTATGCGTGAGGCATTTGGGATATCGCAGTGAACAAGATACACAGGTTCCTTGCTCCAATACAGTTTACATTAGGATATATTTTAATTCTGATCGTGAATGTGAATCCAAGAGCACAATAAATCGAATAAACCAGTGAGCCCAGGGAGCCATGGATTTTTACAAGCCGCAGCAAAAGTTAGTATTTCAAGTTTTCTATTCTTGAATGTTGGGTCCTCTTAGTTCCAGAGACGGGGATGCTACCGGATATGAAGAGATTCCCTGCCTAAAATATACTGCCTTGGCATTTGGGGGTTGGAAAGTGTAGGACTGCAGCTCCAAATTACCGCTGCAGCACGGAACTAAGCCCACATAAAAAGTAGGTAGGACTACAGGAGAAAAACGGCTCCACCAGAGCCGTCAGAGGGCACAAATTCTCAGCCAGAACGGGAAAACTATGGACTACAATTCCCACAAGCCCTTGCGACCCCTCCAGTCCGCACAGCTTTGCTGTATGGACGAGAGAGGTATGTCAGGCGCACTCTTGTTGCGTCATCAGTATGCGCCTCCAGGGTAAAAAACAGGTCTGGCTTACAAAAGCATGGCTGCTGCCGAAGCGGCGGTGCCGTCCTCGTCTTTGAAGACAGACACTGCCCCAGTCCTTGAAACTGCAGGAACAGCCGCAGCAATGGCTACGACCCCTTCGGCTATGGCTGCAGCGGCGACGGTTGCGGCCGCCGCCAGGACCGGATCCGAAGCCAGGGTCTCCAAGGCCGCTTTAGCTACTAAGCTGCTGTCTCTGAGCGGCGTGTTCGCTGTGCACAAGCCCAAAGGGCCCACTTCAGCCGAGTTGCTGAATCGGTTGAAGGAGAAGCTGCTGGCAGGTACTGCAGCCCGGGTGGGGACCAGGCTGAGGCAGTCTACGCGAGAGGGAGCACATTGGGCTTTTTGCAATGCTCATAAAGGAAGGGAAAGGGAGAACGACCACTGAATTAGCTCTGCACAGAAATCTGGGGCATCACAGACTTGGACTTACCTTAGCCTAAACTCCTGTAGCCTAGTTGGCAATTGCAGTTTTCAAGGGGGACTCCTCCCTCCCCCGGCCCCCGCCCCATACTTACACAATAAACCTTGGTGCATAAGCGTGCAGACCTACTTTGTGTAATCGGATCATTCAGGAGGCTTTTGTTTGGTTCATGTGGATGAACCCCACCAAAAGGAAGCACTGGCTCTGCACCCTTAAAGTTGAATCCTTAAAAATATATTGGAAATGCTTAGTTAACCAAGATTTATTACAGCGGTTTTCACATTTCAGTGGGCATAAGAATTACTTAAATTCTCTTATACAAATGCAGATTCCTAATTCCTGCCCTCTCAAGTTGTAATTCTGAGCGTCGGGCGTATTTTTAGGAAATTGCATTTTGAAACAATTGCTCCAGGTGATTCTAGTGTAAGTCTATGGACCACATTTTGAGAAGAGTAAATACAACTTGATCACTTAAGTGCATTCTTTTAATTTGTTTACTCATATACACTGGGAAGATGTTAGAAAAGCCTGAGGAATCACGCAGTTCATCTCCCAGTAGATCATTTCACACAGTGACATCAAGGAACCTTCGGTTTGTTGGACACCTGCAGTAAGTCAGATCTGTGCCAACCTATAGAGATGTCAAGATGAAAGAAAGCGTCTTTTCCCCTAACTGAGCTCAGAGCCTGGTAATTTCTGCAGCCTTTGGTGATAAAACTATTTAGCTAGGTTATTCAAGGCCATCCAGAGTTTGGCCCTATCCCATCTTGCCATTAAACCACTACAGGAACTTTCTTACATTGTTTAGTATCCCCTGGCAAACTTTACATTTTTTTTTAAACGCAAAATGAAATTATTCCTTTTGTTTCCTTTATTTTTTATTTGTATATATTCATGGGGTACAGTGCAATTGCAAAACCAAATTATTCTGATGGGAATTTGTTAATTATAACTGGCACAATACAGATTTAAATATTTATTGGCAAATAGGTACACTCTTGTAGATGTTTAATTCCAGTGTTGTACCTACTTATTCATTTGTTATGCTTTCATTATACTTCGTTGCCTGTAAGAATGGGTCATATTTTGGATGTTGAAGTGAGGAATGTAAATATTGTGGTGTCATCATAGAGCTTTTTTTTCCTTGATAGAATTACTGCTTTTCTGATTTGTTAGCTAAACTATGGCTTCTTTGTTCCTCAAGGTAATGGTTACCATTCTTTCAGACAAGTTTCTGAGAAGGTCAAAGCCATATCCTGGCCTTCTGATTAATCTACCTCCAAGAACTGAAGTTTCTTGTTGAAACTTAGTTAAAACTGATTGTTTCAAGGCTGTTGGTAGACCATCTTCTGGAAGCCACTCATTCAGCTGTAGACATTCTCATTATCCTCAATTTCTATATTGCTTAGAATATAGAATTGTGATCGGTCCATTCTGTATTATGTTCGCCAGACTGGGGCTTCCCAAATGTCATTCTAACTCACTGTCAGAATTACCTGGGAAAGTTCTTAAAGACGCCCAAATTCTGATGCCAGCCATGTTTGACGACCACAAATTTAGGATGCAATCAATGTTCACAGCCTCTAATAACATTCCTTGCCTTTGCTTACATTGATTTCTGACATACTGCAATCCCCGCTTTTCATTGTCTGTTTGAATCCTTCAAGGCCTGAAACATACCAAAATTTTATAGCTAGGAAAGACTTTAATAAATATTTATTCATGAATATTTGGTTCAGTGGAGTGAACCAAATTCTGAAAAAGTAGAGGTGATGTGTCTGCAAGTTAGAAGGAGGTAAATTTGGGTACAAGAGGAAGATAGCACATTTATGGAGCCTTCATACTCCAAGGAGTGTCAAGTTGAAAATACAAAGAGTTCCCCAAAAGGTTTCTGTAAATTCATGGATGAGAGATCCATGATGGGTTGCAAGTGAAAGGTGAAGAGTTTGAACCCTAGGTCTGGCCATAGAAGTGTATGTCAAAGCAGACAGCCATAAGGTTTTTGATGGGTTTGGGAGGGTATAGACCAATACAACTGTTCCTGCTCTTCTGTGTTTCCTCATTTGAAGTCTAATAGCCAGTATTCTCTCAATAAATTGTTGTATGCCATCATCATCATCATAACAATTTATAGTGCTTTGTAGTTTACCAAGCACTTCGAGGTAACATTATTTTATCTTAACAACAGGAATGTGAGGTAAGCCAGGTTGGCATCCTCTTTTTTAAAAAAAATCTAAGTGCTTTGGAAATTAAGATGCAATTTAACTGTTACCTCCTTTCCACATAACCTTTTGTGGAGATTAGATTCTTTAATGAACTGAAAGTTTTGATTAGAAGAGGGGGACAATGGATATAGGCAGTTTGGGAAGTTAGTATACTTAGAAGTGGCCCTGTATGAGATGTCCTCCCAGCGTTACGTAGTGGGAGGTACCAACAAATAACATGGAAGAAATTTAGAAATGGAAATTGAGGACTTTTAAAACTAGCTTTCTATATTAAAACTAGCTTCTTTTCATCATTTCTAACAGCCCACTACTACCAAGAATTTACTACATTTTTGTCAGTTAGTCTGGATGTTTACTCTTTTTTAAAAGGTCTTTTTTCTTAGAGAATGAATTCTAGTTTCTAGGCAGCTAATTTTGGAATACTATTTCTTTGTAATTTAGGGGTGGCAGTACATTTTTAAATCGGTTCTTTGCTAGTAATGTGGTCAAAGTCTTCTTAATATATTAAGTTTGTACAATACTTTGTTTTGAAAACACCATCCCCTTTTCCCTTCATGTTTATGAAGATCCTACTTCATTTGTCTTGGTAGTTATCTTTTTCCATTCCAATTATTCTTATAGAAGCTGGAATGCCTTCTCCAGAATGGACCAAGAGGAAAAAGCAGACTTTGAAAATTGGACATGGAGGGACCCTAGACAGTGCAGCCCGAGGAGTTCTGGGTAAGAGATACGAAAGAAAGCTTAATGTAACTGTCACTTAATATCAGAAAGAAATAGTAGTTGAGAACAGATAAGATTGACTAAAGCCATCCATTTTCAGCCTACTTTGGAATTTATAGTGCCTTCTTCTAAAGACACCCTTAAATGTTACAAGATATATAAGACTATTAGAAGTAGCCACTTTTATGCATTCATGGGATTTTGAAAAAAGGTTGTATCTGCAGAAAAGTGTTAACATAGCAGGCCTGAAATTGTTATTTTTAGAAAGCCCTGCTTACAAGGCTTGCCCTTGGCTGGCACGTGGGAATTTGGATTTTGGGACTGTTCCCACCCTTCCCTGTCTGGTAAGGGTGGTTTGCTAGCCTCAGCTGTTTGTGTGAACACAAGCTTTCCTCCTAGGAATCTGGGATTTTGTCCCACCACCCAGGCAGAGGGTGCCTGGGTGATCATCTTCCCAGTCCCCAGTAAAAACTTTGGGTGCTGAATTTCTGATAAACTTCTCTGAGGAAAGTCATTGCACACATGTTACTGCTTTTTTTTGTTGTTGGAGAAAGAAGCATGCTCAAGTGTTCCTCCTTCATAGGAGGGAGAGAGAATAAGGAAGCCTACGCATGAATTTCTCCATGTCTTTTTCCCTTACCTGCTGCTGTATACTTCTACTGCATCGCTATAATAGGTCCGAAGCCACTTACCAATCCTCAATCGTGGGGTGGTCTTGGGGACTACCAACAAGATATACAGCTCTTTTTTCTGCCTATATCTAATCTAATCTAGGAGATAGCTCTGTTGAGAAGGTGAACCTTATAGTTCTTGAGAACCTTATAGTTCCTTTTCCTGGAAACGTATTAGTTGACCATTTTATTGCTCGTGGAAGAAAATTGGTAGGATTGATTGAAGGGAGAAAAATCATTTATCTTTTTTTATTCCATATTTTTTTTTTTTTTTTGCATCGAGTAGAGGTTGAAGTCTAACTTTCTGGGCTGCTAAAGTATGTATACACAGGGTAGGGTATATTTTACTCTCTAACTGCATCTATAGTCACAGAAATCCATCTACTAGGATTCCTACCATTGCCTCCTTTCTCACATACCAGAAACAAACTTTTATGGACCAAAAATACCTACCTTTTTTACATGCTCTGGTATTTTATGTTTTATTCCGTTTCATTTTTTTAAAAATATTGATCATAACCCATTAAATTGATTTCATGATGCACTATTGGGTTGTGACTCATGGTTTGTAAAATACTGTACTGCAGTATCCAGTCCATTTTATTAGAAAGAAAATTAGGTACAAGCAACAACAAATTCTGATCTAAGCTTTCCAAAGGAATTGAGTTTCTATTTAAAAGAAAAGGATAAAATTGGTGAAGAAAATGGTATGTTTTAAGAAAATTAGAAACAATGTATGATTTTGTATTTTCTAAAATTATAGATTTTATTTAATTTCTGTTGGCAAAAATATTTTTACTTGAGGTTAAAAATAGAAAAAAATCACAAGGAAATCCATTTTCCTGAATTAGAGGATTTCAATAGGCAAATTCTGACAACTTACCATTTTATAATAACTAATGATAACTAACAACTATAATAACTATGAAACTATGAAAACTAGTGCCCAGCATTTACTGGGCACTAGCTGTGTATGGGGTCTTCAGTTTAGGGCATTCATAAGTTATATAGCTTAATCTTTATTGTAACCTACACAATAGGTATTGTAATCCCCTTTTTACAGAAGAAGAAATGAAGACCCAGAGAGAGAAAGTAATATGTTCACTGGTGTAGACTTAGTGAGTGACAAAGTCAGGATTTGAGCCTAGATCTGCTCTGTTCCAAAGCCTCTACCCTAAGGTGGGATGGCAAATACTTGGCATTTATGCTATTGTTCCACCCTGTGCTCATGGCAGGAATTACCAATCAGTCAAAGCATCCTTTGTCATTGGTTCCAGACAGCTTAGCACTCCTGGTAGCCTCTACCGGTTGAATAGAGTTGGCCCTTGAGTTGAAGCCTATTTGTCCTAACTATTCCACTCTACTGGTTTCCAGGGCTCAGCACCATAAATATAAGGAAAAAGAGGATAAGATCTGCTGTTTATTTATGAATAGATGTATTCCATTAATTTCTGGTGGTGTGCAGAAAATAATGATACTCAAGGCAGTGAATGAAATAGTTTATTTTTTACCCTGCGGCCAAGGGATCTCGTTGCAGCTTCCGTTTTAGTATTATGAAGGGGCTGAAATTTGTATGTGTGGAAGAAATTGTATTGGAAATAATTTTCCATTTGGAGGCTTAATTTATATTTTGTCACACAGAGACTTTTATGATGATGTAACATGTTCATATGTCAAATTTATTGATTTTTCTTCTAATGTATGTGATTTCCAATGGGAGATAAAGTTTAAAAAATTGTAGCTATTTAGTCACAGAATAAGGGATATTTATTGTCTGTAAGTTAGCAGTTGTGGAAACTTATAAGAAGTTGATTTTTTATTTTTATTGTATAGTAAAATAAACACTGGACTCTAATCATACTTTGGTTTGTATACTGGCTATTAGCTGCTTTCTTTACTAACTCTACACATGCTGAGAAAATCCCATAAACTCCCTGAATCTCATTTTCTTCATCTCTTAACAGGGCATTGTAGCTACCATAATTCTCAGAAGCTTTATTAAAATATCTTATGAAATATCTATAACATACACATATACACTTTACCCTGTAAAGTGCTTTATAAAGGCCTTTTTGCAAAAAAACAAAACTGGACCTATGTGAAAAAAATTTACTTTCAACATTTTAAACTGTTTTTGCTGGATTTTTTGGAGGGGTAATATTTATGTTATAGATTTAAAAATTTAGCCGACAATTTAAGATTATAGTCTGAAATTCAGTTTTATAATTCTGTAGTGTGTTTACAAGAGGGCTTGCAGAATTCTCAAAAATACCGTGGTAGGCAAAATAATGGCCCTCTAAAGATATCTACATTCTAATCTCCAGAACATATAACCGTGAATATGTTAGGTTATATCCCAAGGGGGAATTAAGGTTGTAGATAGAATTAAGGTTGCTAATGAGCTGAGTTTAAGATAAAGAGATTATCCTGGAATTTCCAGGTGGACCCAGTGTTCACAAGAGTCTTTGAAAGTAGAAGAGAAGGTGGAAGACAGTCAGAGATGTGGCAGTGGAAGCAGAGGTTGGAGAGATGTGATTGCTGGTTTTGAAGTGCGGAGGGGCTCACGAGCCAAGGAATGTGAGCAGCCTCTAGAAGCTGGAAAAGGCAAGAAAATTCCCTGAGGGAGACTCTAGTGAAGGATTCTCCCCTAGCACCTCCGGAGAAGAACACAACCATGCCAGCCCCCTGATTTAAAACTAGTTAAACCCATTTTGTACTTCTGGCCTCCAGAACTGTATGTTGAGAGTTTGTATTATTTTAAACCACTGTTGGTAATTTGTTACAGCAACAGTAGGAAACTAATACACCCATTTATTATAAATTACTTAAAATGGAAACTAAATTTCTATATACCATTTAAAAAATTGTTATTTTTTACCTTGAGTTTATAAAAGCACAGTGGAGAAATTTAGAAAAACAAAGTTGAAAATAAAACAATTATCTATTTTTCTACCTTCCATCCATAATCAGTTAACATTTTTGCTATATTTCCTCCTAGCTTTTTATCTGTAATTTTATTATTTCAAAATATTCAAGGGGTACAAATGTTTTTGTTACGTGGATACCTTGTTTTATCTATGTAAATTTTAAAAGTTGAGCTCTGCTTCACTGTAAGTATATATCCTGGGTTTTTTTAACTTAACATTATAACAAACATTTGTCATGTTAATTAAAAAAAAAGCTTTTTGGAAACATTAGTTTTAATGGCCAAGTAATGTAGTGTCATGGGTAAAATACAATTTATTTGACCATTTTCTTATTTGAGGTCGTTGAGGTTACTACCAGAGTTTTATTAGTAAAACTGGTTTTGTGAGGAACATCTTTATGAATGGAACTTTTTCTTTGTTTTGTATTATTAAGACAGATTCCTAGAATTGGAAAGATAGAGCTCTTCTAAGATGATGATCTAAAGGATGTTATAGAATTAGATAAATGGCAGTAGAAACTTCCAAGTACAGAAAGCTTTGGAAATACATGTACCCTTACCTGTCCTAAAGGGACTCTTACCATAAACAAATTCTATCTTTATGATTTGAGACTGGAATACTAGGACACTGGATAGGTGTGGAGACAGTGGATCTTTTAGAGAAAATATTTGAATGAGCACAGAAAACTTGGGAGATGGAGTAAGAGAGTAGTAATTGTGAGATAGTGCATGGAAAACCCTGTTATTCATTCTTTCTCTATATTCTTATTTTTTTCACACCGGGCATCTTTGCTCATGCTTTTCTTTTCGTATATGCTGCTCATCTCTGTCAGCACCTTTAGTTGTAGAAATCCTACTGACCTTTCCAGGTTCGGCTGAAATTCTGGGTCTCCTCCCTGTGAATCTGCCTGCTTGCCCTTTTGTGCTGCTAATGTAAAACTTCATTCTGTTTAGTTTTTGTTAACATCTGCCTCCCTGTTAGGTTGTTAACTCACTGTTGACTGAAACCTGGTTTCATTTGTTTCTGTACTTACACAATATGCACGAATAAAAATTTGAAAGATTGAGTGGAGAAAAAAAAGCTAAGTAAAAATTCTGTCCCGGAAAATTATCCTTTGAATTTTCATTTATATCCTTGAATAAAAAGCTGCTGATTGACTGGTTCCCAACTTTGCATAATTATTCTACATATCATCGCTGTATTAGGCCTCCTAAAATTCTGTTTGCACTAATCACCCAACTTCAATAGGCCTTGGTTTTTCTTGGATATAAAATGAGAGAAGGTCAAGCTGGGTAACTGTAAGATGGCCTCTTTTAAATTTTATCCTTCTGAATCACTAAACTAGCTCAGAAACCATAATCCATTCAGCATTTCAACCATGATAAAGTCGAACATGTCAGCCTGCTTTTAAGACTTCCTGTATTCTGGTTGATAAACCCACTGTGCTCATCCTTGTATAGACAGTTTGTGCAGTTTGCTCCTTCTTTAGAACATGCTTCGCTTCTCTTTGTGTGTTCAAGTCCTACCTGTACTTCAAGGCCTAACTCAAACTGTTTGAAATGCCCGAATGAGGCATTCTCTGGTCTCTTTAAGCCCTACATAGTGCTCCTGCCTGTGACCTCCTACAGCAGCTGTTTGACACTTGATCATATGTTATCATATTGTTATTTAGCATTATTCACTCATTCAGGCAACATTTTTTGAGCCCTGTGATTTCCCTTTTCTGTATTTTATTTTCCCAGTGAGATTAGAAGTTCTTTCAAAGCCAGGAAATGTGTCTCAGGCTTCTTCGTTGTCCCATTAGAAATATTCCTCTTGTGATTGTGTGCATAGTAGATGTTCAGAAAATACTGATTGGGGATTTATTTGAATGGAATCAAATTACATTGAATCCTTGTTATTATTATACAAAGTTTTGATTCAGCAAGCAACAGTATCAACAAATTCTATCATTTGAAGAGTATTGTGCTCTTCAGAGGATGCTGAGGGCAGACAGTTTTTGATCTTAGTCCTTGAACTAATTATGGCTAATTATCACTAATTAGAGATAAAGTGTCCGATGTTTAGAGGGGGTTTGTAGGAGACTTTATGATTGAAGTGGGGCTTAAACTGGGCTTTGAAGGATGGACTTTGAATACTTTACTAAGGAGTTGGTAATGTAGGCATTGGGACCCTATTAAGGATTGTTAGAGAGCTTTGTAATGTGCAAAATAAGGTTTCAGAAATGGTTATGAAATGGTATGAATTGGAAGAGGAAGGCAGAGGATGTAGAACATCAGGTTTGCAGTGGTGTAGGCTGGTGGCTGTGGGGAAAAAAGCCTAGGTGAGCAAGGTGGCTGGGGGAATGGCAGAGAAGGGGGTCTGCTGTTACTTTGGTTTGAATTTGACTCCTCCATGTACTAGTTGTGAGGTGGTGGGCTAAATTCTTAGTCTCTCATTCCTCAGTTTCCTCATCTATAAAAATGGGATAATTATATTGCCTTTTAGGGTTGTTATAAGGATTAAACAAGATAATGAGTAGAAAGCATTTAGAGTAGAACCTGATACATGGTAACTCACCGAATGATATGTGCTATAAATATCAATGGTGATTTTTTCAGTTTGCCAATCATTTCCTTTTGTTTCCTCTTGTAATTCTGAATTGTGGTGGTTGTATTATATTTTTATACATAATTGTATCTGTTGATGATAAATAATTCTTAAAAAATTTGCCTGCTATTAAGTGAAGAAATGATTAAATCCTTTCCACCTCACCTCGTGATGTGTGGTGTTGTATGGATAAATAATGTTTGAAATTGAAGGGAAAGGTGGGCCATTGTTGTACTTTATATTTGGTCTATGTTAGCATACATTCTCCAGGCCCTCATTTTACCTTATGTTCTTCTTTGTGTTAGGTTGATTTGTTATGTTTCTCTTTTCTAGATTTTATACTGCTGGCACTAATCATCTGTAAATGGTTCATTAGCTATGATGATGGCTTTTGCTTTGTTTAATAATGAATTCTGTCAAAAGACTTCATCATACCACTTGAACATGGTTAATTGTACCATGTAACTTTTTGCTGGGGCTCATATAAAATTCCAGTGAGTACTCTGAGATTGTTCTAAAACTTTATTATCTAATTGGCTGAGTTGAGGTTTTTACTAAGTTTAATACTTTAAGAATGTGAAAAAAAGTCTCTCTCTTCCATCCCCTCTTCAGAATTTCTTAGTTGCATGACAAGTTCAGCTGATTGGAGTAATAGGAGCCCTCAAATTATGCTAAATAAATATATACTCTTTTCAATTTCATGTAACATAAGTCAGGAAATTATGACCCAAATATGTAGCTATTGTAAAAACCTAGCTTTCAGAATGGAGTGTCATAATATTTCTTTCTTTAATTTGTAGTGGTTGGAATTGGAAGGGGAACAAAAATGTTGACCAGTATGTTGTCAGGGTCCAAGGTAAGAATACCGGAATAGTTCTACTTTTCTTTAATGTTTTTTTTAATGACTTGCATGTGTTGGATTTTATCAATTAAAAAATAAACACACTGAATAAATTGCATGAATGAGTGTCATTCCTGAGAATTAATTACAGTGTCTGTAAACATGATATCTGAGGTTCAAAATATTGAGACTGAAAATTGGAAATTCTTAATTGAAAAAGAAGCAAAAATTCTGTGTTGCCCATAATTTTAAAAAATTATGTTTAGATTTTTAAAATATAATCATATTTCTTAAATGAAAGGGAACTTAGAGTATAAACTCTAGTGTTAGATTTTTTTAAACCTCGGAATTTTTATAGAAACAATAGCATTTTGTAAACCATGTACTTTTCAGCAAAAACATGCTTTGTTCAGTGGCTACAAAATGTTTATTAAGGAACAGAATGGAGCCTCTTTAAGATGTTAAATTATATTGTTCATCTTGAGAGAGTAGCCTCCAAAAGCACCTTTTCAGGCACTTGATAGAGAGGCGGGGGTTATTTGCAGGCAGGAGAGACTGGAAAGCTGTGGACTGCTTCAGGCATTCAGCATGGTGGAGGGAGCATTGAAACAGAAGTCAAGGTGTCAGAGTGGTTAACCTCCCTGGGCCTCTCAGTTTTTCCTTAGGAAAAATGATTAGGGTCTCTTCCAGCTCTAAAAGAGATAAGAATGTCTGTATTCTAATTAGCAATTAGGTGCTGGTTATAATAGCTGGATATAAGGGCCAGTGAAAATGCACATGGAAGAAAGATTAATATGACTGGAGGTGGAGAAGAATTTCATTAAGTTCCTGGATTAGACTTTTTATTTGTTTTAAAAGCCTTGCTCTAAATGTGATGTAAGTAGTTGATAAAGTGATTTCTCTAAATTGTTTCTTTAAAAAAAAAAAAACCTGTGGTCAAAGATCATTTAAAAAAAATTCCTGTTCATTGTAGACTGATTGACTTTTGTAAAATATAATTAAAATGTTATAGCAATATAAAATTGCTAAATAAGTTTCTCTATAACCTCATTTTCTGAACTTATCTCATTATAAACACTGGCCTGTGGACCACACTTTAAGTGGTACTGGTCTAAAAGTAAGCTTTTCTTAAAATAAAAAGCCCTGGAGAACATATTGCCTGTGATATCCCATTTTAGTTATCAACTGACATAAAAATCTGTGCCAGTTGGAAGGGATCTTAGTGCCTTGGATAAATGAAAAATTTCAATATGGCTTGTTCTGCAATCTTTAAAATATTGCTGTTGAAAAAAAAATTACAGGATATAAAAATTGTGTTAGAATGGAGGCATTTGATAGTTTCCCAGTAAATTTGTACACTGTGCTTAAATACTGACATAGTTTAGAATCTGTTTCTGATACAGATTTTTGTCAGTTGCTTAATATTTGTTTCTTAACTCCAAAATATGAGCAATAATTAATGTGGGATTATGGATGATTTTCATTTTCTTTTTCCACAATATTTGGTATTTTCTAAAATCTTTATAACAAACAAGTCACTTTTAGGTTAATAACAAAAAAGATATATTCACATTAAGGAATTTGTTTGGGTTTTTTCCCCAAGATAAAATATGTTGAGTTCATTGAAATATTCATTATTTGCCCCTTCCCCTAAAACCACAAACACAACACACTATATATAATTTTAATATATTATCGAAAAGTTTTATTAATACTTGTAAATTCTAGGCTTATTTTTAGAAATATTGTGAATGAAAATGTAAATGCATCATTGGCTCTGGTGTTTTACTTGTCACAAACCATTTCACTGTTCAGCTAGCAAAGCTGAATGTCGTATGGTGAAATCATTGATCTTCAGATAACTGTAACTTAAATAGCATATCCCAGGTGCATCTTGTTACAGAAACCTAGTTCCTGGGTGTTTCACATTTCAAAAATAGGCATCGCTGTCTTGTTAGCCATTTCTGTTTCTTACACTTTTAATTTTATATTATGTATATGTTGAAAGAATTAAATCATTAAAGTTTAACTTTAAGTATGTTTTGAAGATTACATTTTTATCAAAAATATTTAAAAACTGTTAATGAGTATTTTTCAGAAAGTATTTTTTTTAACACTGGAAGGAATCTTAGAGATCATTTTAAACAGTGATTTTCAATATTTTTTTGACCAAGACCCACAGTAAGAAATTTATTTTGTACCATAATCCTGTATAAACATACTTGTATAAAAAGCAAAAATTTCATCAAACAACTTCAACCCTATGTATGATATATCCTTCATACTTTTCCTTCTATTTCATTAAAAAAAATTGGTGGCTGCAGCCTCTTAACTTGGCTCAGGCCTAATGTTTATTACTCTTTCTCCACTTCATATTTTTACAGATTTATTTGCATCAAAGTGCTACTAGAAGAA
The DNA here is from genome assembly GCA_963575035.1 of Avahi laniger. Lineage (NCBI taxonomy): Eukaryota > Metazoa > Chordata > Mammalia > Primates > Indriidae > Avahi > Avahi laniger. Next base: position 41,710 of record CAUYSK010085693.1, on the reverse strand, counting down.
TTAAACTTGTAGTTTGTGTAGGGTGGAGTCACCTCAAGAGTAGCAATATTTAGTTCTAGGATGGCAGATATGCAGTGTTCAGATTACATCCATATTACAATAACACCTTTCCATCACTAGTCAGTCCTAACTAGAGACTGCTCAGTTGCTAATTGAACGTGGCCTAACATTCTTCCCTGCTGAATCAAGAAACATCTTTAGAATCCTTTTCAAAGTCTTGCCACTTCGTACAACCACTATCAATTAATGGGTGGAGTGCTGGCCTTTTAAATAAAATCTTTAGGCCAGTGGTCCCCAACTTTTTTGGCACCAGGGACCAGGTTCATGGAAGAGAGTTTTTCCATGGTCTGGGGGTGAGGGTTGGGGACTACAGCTTTAGGCCATGAGATTATTTTATTTCCATCTGTGAAGACCAGACACTATTCAGATCACCCAGCTCTTTTTTTGTGTTCCCTCCCATTCAGATTAGAGTAAGAGTTAAGGAAAGAGCCACTCCCCTAACCGTTCATAGTTACCTTCCTCTCTTGCCTTGTAGTAAGCTTTGCTCTGCCAATAATCATGTTTCTCCTGTCATTTTGTTTTTCCCTGCATGCTCTTTTGGGATTATGTGTATAATATGTGTAAAAAGCATATAAGTTTTCTGTACAGTGTCTTGCATAAAGAAATTGCTGAACAAATAATGTTATTACTATTCCTGAGTGTTCTACCTGTCCCCAAATCTCTCTCCTGAGTTCCAGGCCTGTTGGAGCTTTCTAACCACATGCCTCCAACACCTGAAAGTAATTTTCCACAGACAAGTTCTTTTGGAAATCTTGAATACAGTTAATATCTTTTCTTTCATTCCTATCTGTAATTTCTGGTGATAATAGGGAAAATATAACACTAATCAGAAAGAGAAAACATGGTAGTTCTTTAAAGGAGAGACAGAGTTGTTTCTCTGGGTATTAAAGTCAGAGAGAAATTCCTTACCAGGAATATTGAATGACAGATGGTGGTTCTGAAAAATGGTTTTACAACAGATGTAGAAATGAATCAACATAAAATATAACTTAGGTAAAATGATTCTGAGAGTTTAGACTAATGTGTTCCTTTGCCCTAAATTAATCTGAGTATAGAGTGTAGATTACCTAGGACAAAGTGGTATAATTGTTTCATTATATATTACAATGTAATAATAAATAAAGTGCACAATAGATGTAATGCACTTGAATCATACCAAAACCATCCCACCCCTTCCCAGTCCATGGAAAAATTGTCTTCCATGAAAACGGTCTCTGGTGCCAAAAAGGTTGGGGACTGCTGACCTATAGGAAGATAGTAGTCCCTCTACTATCTTCCCTAAGTTATACTTTGAGCTGTTCAGCAAAAGCTGGATAGCAGATGTTGTACTTTGAAGTAACAGACTTTGATGAGGTTTTGGAGTGGTGTCTTTTATTAGTTTCTATGTTACTGATTAAAGTTGGTTACTTTGTAAATGTTTTAGAAACCAAATGAACGGGTGGAACGGTTGATGTCCTATTATGGAAACTTGAAGAATCTAACTAGCATTGTCCAGATATAAGGCTACCCACATATCTGTGTGGCAGTAAACTATAGTGGTACTTTCAGGCAAAGCCAGCATTTCCTCAGAAAGCAACTTTGTATCTCCCTCTAGCAACTGAGCAAGTATTGTCATTGGGGTATACAAAGTTTCCCAACCCTGGATGTGGTCAAAGGTTAGTAACTTTCCCCAAGAACACAATAGCATTTTTAGGTTAACCAGTCGTGAAACTCTGAAGTGTGACTTGAATAATGCTCCTACGCAACTCTTTAAGATTTCAACATTTCTAATCAGTTTTCTCCAGAGGCTAGTCCAATTTGTACCTTTTCTATATACTCTATTAATATTTACATATTTCATAAGTATTACATTGAAAATTTTGAAGGCTTATACTTAAGAACTATAAAGAGTTATTCCTTAATGAAGACATTCAAAACCACATGTTTTTGGTTTGGTAGTTTTTTAAAAATATTCTTATCCTAAATATATCATTTTGTTTGCTTGTTTGGGAAACTTTGAAACACAAGCCTTCAAAATCAAATCTCAGAAAAAACAGTTGCTTAGTTGAGGTAGAAATTATTATATATATTTCTGTAATAGAAATATTTTCCTTTCTCCTGGAGAATACAGAAGTAGATTTGCTCCTAGAGATGTCTAGCTAATTGCTGTGGGGTTCAGGAAGCTTGAAGATGAGGAAAGTTGGGAGTAGAGTAGCATCTGTGAGAAACCATGCATCTCAAAGAGCACGCACGTCAATGGAAAATTCTTTAGGAACTTCATTTGCTTTGTTGTAGTGGAATTATGTTGTAATGAATACAGTAATAGAATTTATAATTCCCAGTTATACATCCTGGAGAATAAACAACTCTAAAACCCAGTCTCTGTGTAGAATTTAGGCCAGTGAAAAGAAGTACTTTAGACCTGTAAGATGAAATGGTAGGGTTGAATGTATAAACGTCCATGTCTTTTTTCTTCTTTCATGTTTTTTTGGTGGTGAGGCTTTGTTTCAGTTGAAGGCTTAACTGTCTTGGGTGGGTTTTACTAAGTGGTTTGTGGATAATTGCATAGAATTGAAGAATAATTAATACGGGATGCCAGGACAAGGGAAAGGTAGAAAACAGTTAAGATTTAAGCTTTCAGTTTACAGCAGGCTGTGGTCTGACTCCTGAGGCTCTTTCGGGGTCCATTGAAATCAAAACTATTTTCATAGTTTTGCCTTTTTTATTTTCAGTCTCACAAATACGCAGAGCTTTTCATAGGTTACCAGATGTGCAATGACATCATTACTCTGATGGTTAATGGAATGTATGCATGGGTATTAGTGTTTTAAACATTTTTCAGCTTTAATTTCTAATATGGTATATGTATACATATGTGTATATATATATATATATACACACACGTATATATAAACACATACACACATACATACGCACCGTATTTTTAAAAAGTTTGTGCCAGGGTTTCTCAATAAGTTTTAAGTGTGTATAGGGGTTCTGATACCAAAATATTTGAGAACTGTTGATTTAGATACTGTCTCCCCTAAAAAGGATCCAACATGTAGCTAGACACAGCATAACTGCAGAACCTGGAATGGTTTGAAATTTAGCAGATACAATCTAGATGTCCCAAACTATGGTGATATGTAAAGAATTGCAACCATAGGAACTTCTCCAGCATGTGTATAATTCTGTCAACTTTTTATTAAGCTGCTACTGTGTCTCCATCTAATAAGGAACACAGTAAAACAACAATGCAAAATTCCAGCTAACAGAGTTTATATTTGGGAAGGTAAGGATCAATAAAATATACTTGGAAAACAGTGACCATCTATAGATAATCATGTGCTAAGCAGTGTGGTGTGAGAGTTCAGTAAGTTGAACCAGACATGTCTGTCACCGTCATTATACTCAGTCCCCTCCGCAGCAGTGGTCTTTATGATGCCTTACCCTGTTACACTGTAACCTCCCAGAGTCAGGGGACTCTCTAGTATGTGCCTGTGTATCTCTTACAAGCACCTAGGAGAATACTTTATTCCTTCACAGTCCTTAAAAAACATGATGGAATTTATGGATTTGATATAGGCCTTCATTCTTTTTACGTATAAAATTTGTATTGAGTACCTGTGGAGGTGGGGGATTGAGCGATGGGATGGATTAACAGGTTGAATGGGAGTAGGAATGGATTAACAAGGTGGCTTTGAAAGATGAATACAGTTTGATCCTTAGAGAAGAAAGGGAGCTCAAGGCTAGGGAAGTAGCATGTCCCAGGCATAGGACACCCAGAGTCCGGAGACTAGAATTGGCATCGCATAATTGGAAAACGTGTTAAGGCTCCTGGTTCATACTTGTTACATCGCAGAATAGGGCAGATACATTCAAGGCACAATATACAGGATTGTACTGTGTTTTTCTTATGCAACTAGACAGACTCTTAAGGCAAAAATTACAGAGAGCATTTTGATGTTTTATTGGTCCTTATGAGAACTAACTCTGACCACTGTTACTGTGAATCATTCTTCATCTTCTTTTCTTTTTTCTTTTTTTCTTTTTCCTTTTTGAGGCAGAATCTCACTGTCACCCCAGGTAGAGTGCAGTGGTGTCATCATAGCTCACTGCAACCTCAAACTCCTGGGCTCAAGTGATCCTCCTGCCTCAGCCTCCTGAGTAGCTGGGATTCTAGGCATGCACCACCACGCCGGGCTAATTTTTCTATTTTTTGTAGAGACGGGGTCTCGCTCTTGCTCAGGCTGGTCTCGAACTCCTGACCTCAAGCAATCCACCTGCCTCGGCCTCCCAGAGTGCTAGGATTACAGGTGTGAGCCACTGTAGCCGGCCTTGCGTCTTCTTTTCTTTAAAAATGATAATAATGATATTGTAATCTGTTGTTTACCAGGGGTAGATACTATTGCTCTAAACTCTTTGCTGCTTCTCATGAGGTACTTTATTTTCCCCATTTTAAGATAAGGAAATGAAGCTCTAGCAGGAGAGACTAACTTAACCTACTTTACAAGCTGTGGTGGAGTCAGAGTTCAGATTCAGCCAGCTCTTACCATTTGGCCTGCTGTGCCTCTCCCTGTGATTTGCTTAATCAAGGTTGATTGTTCCAAAATCTAGAAGCAGGCATGGAGTATCTCGGGTGATGAGACTGAATATTTAGTTACAAGAAACTAATTTTTGTCAACACCTATAAAACTTAAAAGAAATTAATTCAAATGCACTGGAGCATTCCCCCCCCCCCGTATTGTATTTATGAAAAAAAAAAATTCTGAGCTATATAACATGAAGTTGATTTCATTGAAGACCCTTAGGCTGCTATAAAATGTCTGCATGTTTATGGGATTTTGAAGTTTTAATATTTTCTTCATTTTTGTCTTGGATCCCTTCACTAGAATTATAAGTTTGTCATTAATAAGCTTATATTTCTGCAAAGTGCTTTGAGCTTTCTCTTTTAAAAATACTCACATAAATACAGATTATTTTCAGAGGCAAATATAGTCCTTGTACTTTTCTCACTAATTCATGTGATATTCCAAATAAAATTTGAATTTGGCCAAAAGAGAGTAGTGAATATGTACTACAAATGTGGCCTAAGATGAGAAGTAAGACAATCCTCAGTTAAATACTAATGATCTAATTCTTCACTTGTGAATAGCGATCAGTTCCTAGAAGTGACTTCTTGCCTTTCAGAGAGCTTAAATATCAATTTTTCTTTATTAAGAAAACACAAGTAATAGTTATAGACATCACTTCTGCTATGCTAGTTTTGCTCATTTTCTGCATATTTAGCTTTTGCTGAGATTTGTCTTTTTTTTCTGAGGTAGAGCCTTGCTCTGTTACCTGGGCTAGAGTGCCGTGGCATCAGCCTAGCTCACAGCAACCTCAAACTCCTCAGCTCAAGTGATCCTCCTGCCTTAGCCTCCTGAGTAGCTTGGACTACAGGCATGTGCTACCATGCCCAGCTAATTTTTTCTATATATTTTTAGTTGTCCAGCTAATTTCTTTCTATTTTTAGTAGAGAGGGGATCTCGCATATTTATGGCAGGGGGAGGGGAAAGAAACTATCTTGGAAGATATCTGTTATTCTTAACAAAATCGACCCTCAGGAAAACTATTTAACCAGGGTGTGACCTATTGGGGTTTTATCAGAGCGTAACTGACCTAGGAGAAAGGAAATACTCAAGTCTAGCTAGCTGTAGCCTTTCATGTGGAGGAAGAGAAATATTAAATTCCAGGTCCCTCTATCTTTCCTTGTGAAAGAAGGGAAATATCAAAATCCATCCAACTCTAGCAATATTTTTCTACCCGAGAGGAGCGAACTGAGTAGCAGTTATGACATTCACAATCCAGAGATGCAGTTTCAATACAAACTTAAGACTTAATCATAAGACCATGGAATACTTCCCCAAATCTTACCACCATATTACTAAAGTCTTATTTACAGCAGTTCTTTTTACCCAGTACATCATGTGTGACTGTCAAGATAGAAATAGGAGGGATATTAAAAGACAAAAAAACATGATTTGAAGAGACAGAGAAAGCATCAGAACTAGACTGCCAGATATGGCAGAGATGTTGGAACCAACAAATCAGGAATTTAGAACAGCCATGATTAAAATTCTAAGGGCTATGATGGATAAAGTAGATGGCATGAAAGAACAGATGGGTAATGTAAGCAAAGAGGTGGAAATTCTATGAAAGAACAAAAAAAAAATGCTAGAAATCAATAACAATGTAACAGAAATGAAGAATGCTTTTAATGGACTTGCAAATAGATGAAATATAGCTAAAGAAAGAATCCCTTAGCTTGAGGAAAGAGAAAAAAGACTGAAAATGAACAAAAATTAGAACAGAATACCCAAAGACTGTGATGCAATTATAAAAGGTGTAATGTATGTGTAATGAGAATAGAAAAAGAAGAATGAAGAGAGAACAGAACAGAAGAAATATGTGAAACAATAATGTTTGAGAATTTCCCCAAATTAAAGTCAGACACCAAACCAAACAGAAAGTTGAGAAAACATCAATTAGGACAATATCCAAAAAACTACATCTAGACACATTGTCTTTAAACTCCAGAATTTGAGTTTCTTGTATATTTTGGCTGTTTACCCCTTATCAGATATGTGATTTTAAAATATTCTCTTCCCTTCTGTAGGTTGCCTATTCACTCAGTTCATTCTTTCTTTTGCTTTTTGAAAGCATTTTAGTTAGATATAGTCCCATTTATTTATTTTGCTTTTGTCGCCTGTGTTTTCTGGGGTCATATAAAAAAAGTCATTACCTAGTCCAATGTCAAAACACTTTTTCCCTATGTTTTCTTATAGTAGTATCACAGTTTCAGTTCGTACCTTAAAGTCTATAAATTACTTTGAGTTGGTTCTTGCATATTATGTGAAGTAAGGGTCAAATTTCATTTAGCTACATGTGAACATGCAGTTTTCCAATATCATTTATTGAGAGGACTATCCTTTCCTCACTGTTTGTTCTTGGCAACTTGTTGAATATCAATTGATCTATACTCATAGAATTTTTTGAGGGGGCTCTCTATTTTGTTTCACTGGCCTATATATCTATTTTATGCTATTACTATAGCTTTATAGTATATTTTGAAATGAAATAGTATGATGCCTCCAACTTTGTTCTTCTTGCTCAAAATTGGCTTGGTTATTTGGAGTCTTTTGTGGTTCCATATGATTTCGAGAATATTTTTTCTATTTTTATGAGAAATTTCATTGGAATTTTCATAAGGATTGCATCATATCTGTAGATATCTTATATTTTTGAGTAGTGTGGCTATTTTAACAATATTAATTCTTATGATCCATGAACATAGTATATCTTTCAATTTATTTGTGTCATCTTCAATTTGTTTTATCAATGTTTACTAGTTTTCAGTGTATATATACATTTCACCTCCTTAGTTAAATATTCTGAAGTAGTTTATAATTTTTGATGCTATTATAAATGGAATTATTTTTTCAATTTGGTTTTTGGATAGTTTGTTGTTAGTGTATAGAGACACAACTGATTTTTGAATGATTTTGTATCCCCCAAATTTACTGAATTAACTTATTGATTCTAACAGTTTTTTGGTCTTGTCTTTAGAGATTTCTCTATATAAAATCATGTCATTTGCAAATAAAAACAATTTTACCATATCTTTTTTTTCGATTTGGATACCTTTTATTACTTTTTCTAGCTTAACAGCTTTGGCTAGGACTTCTAGTACTATATTGAAAAGAGGTGGTGAGAGTGGGCTTCCTCATCTTGTTCTTGAACTTAAAGGAAAACCTCTCAGTCACCACTGAGTAACACAGTTTTGACAGCAAATGGTGCTGGAACAACTGGATATCCACATGTGAAAAAATGAGACTAGACATGGATTTTATACCATTCCTAAAAATTAATTCATGAGTTACAACCTAAATGTAAACTGCAATGCAAAAAAACTGCAAGAAGTTATTATAACACAGGAGAATATCTGGAGGACTTTGGGTTTGGAAATAACCAGATGACTTTTAGACTTGTAAAAGCCAGTCTGAATAAAACTGTATACTGTATGATTCCAACTATATGACATTTTGAAAAAGATAAAATTATAGAGACAGTAAAAAGAGAAGGGGTTTGGATGAGGCAGAAATGAATAGGTGGAGCACAAAGGATTTTTAGGGCCATAGAACTATTGTTTTCTGTGTGATATCATGATGATAGATACATGTCATTATACATTTGTCCAAACTCATAGAATGTAAAACACCAAGTGTGCACTCTAATATAAAGTATGGACATTAGGTGATAATGATGTGTGCTATGGTCTTAATGTTTGTAACCCACCCAAATCAAATTCAAATGTTGAAATCTTAACCTCCAAGATGATGTTATTAGGAGATGGGAGCCCTATGGAGGTGATTCAGTCATGAGGTGAAGTCCTTGTGATAGGGATTAGTGCCATTTTAAAAGAGACCCCAGGGAGCTATCTAGTCCCTCCCTTCTGCCATATGAGTTTACAGTAAAGAGATAGCTGTCTAAGAGCCAGGAAGTGGGCCTCACCAGACACTGAATCTACTGACACCTTAATCTTGAACTTCTCAGCCTGAAGAACTATAAGAAATATATTTCTATTTTTTATAAGTTTCCAGTGTATGGTGTTTTGTCATAGAATCCTGAAGGGACCAAGACAATGTGCAAATGAAGACTCATCAACTGTAACAAGAGTATCACTTTGGGGGGGATGTTGGTAATATGGGAGGCTATGAATGTATTGGGAGAAGAGGGTACAGGGGAAATGTCTTCACCTTTTGCTCAATTTTTCTGTGAACCTAAAATTTCTCTAATGAATAAAGTCTAATATAATAGTAAAACAACAACAACATGATTGTTGTCTTCTCTGTCATCTCTGTAATTCTTCAGTGATACTAGGTAATACACAGTTTATTGGACATTTTAATAGATAAATATAGATAGACATTTAATATATACATATGATATAGATATAGAGATATAGAAAGATCTATGATATATAGATACACAGATATAGATAGATATGCATAGATAGATATGATATAGATATAGATATATAGATATAATATATATAGACATAGAGATACATAGAGATATATATAAAGCCTAAAAACCTAGTCTAATTATGTTAAATTTACTTAGACAATAAATAATTTTACTTCTTGCTTTGACTATTATGGCCTTGATATTTAAGCTGGAGTTGCACATTTTTACTATGCTGAATTCCAAATTATGCTACTATGTAGAGTTTTGAATAAAATCTTGATTCCTTCAGACTCTTTCCAAAATTACTCTGAACTGTACAAATTACCATTAATAGTAGCACTAACCCGACTTGCCTTGTAATATGTAACTTTCCATTTCCACATCTGGTAAACATACAGAAACCATCAATATTAGGAAGTTTGAGTGGTCTTCACTCTTTCTTTGACCCTGGTATATATATGGCAAGAAAGAGCAAAAGAGATGTTTGGTATCTTTCTCAGTTCCTGTTCTTAATATTTTATCTTACCAAACAATCAAATGCCAATTGTTTCCTTATGACTGAATAACAGCCATGACTAGGAAAATTTACCTGGATAATAACAGCTTATACAAAGATCTAGGAATGCAGATCTAGAAATACCATGAGGATTAGAATCGTAATGACATAATATGAGACATGATAGACAGAGTCTGGGGCCAGACTTCTCCTCCCACCTTCCAAAACATCCAAGTATGCTCGAAATAGCCCACAATGAGGAGAAATGCAAAGAACAGATAAGCTTTTTAGTAAGCATCCAAAAATGACTACCTCATTCATTCATAAAACAACCACAAGGACATGAAACAATCCACAAGGATGAACCACAGTAATAGGATTGTTGTTATATTTTCAGGTGACAACACAGGACCATTTCTCTTTTTTTTATGCTGTGAGACAATACAGCAATTTTGCCTGCAACAAAAATCTCTAAAGCCAGCTTTACCTGTACTTAGATAAGTGTATCCTGACATAATGGCTTCTCAATTTGCTACTTATTTCCTCCTCAAAATTAATTTAATGACATGAAAAGGGATACTTATAATTATTTACTAAGTAGATATATTAATTTAGAGAATATGTAAGGTCTTTCCAGTCATTTTTATTTTTCCAGGAACAGTTGGTATAATGAAGAAAATGTAACAAAAGAAAACCCAGCCATTAGAGTCACAGGAACCGGTTTTGAATCATGGATGTATGGCTTTTCAGTTTTTTGATACAGGAAAATTTACCTACCTTTATGAATGTACATTTTAAAAATCTGTATAATAAAAGTAACATAATGACATCACAATATCGTGTTAAAGATTTAATATTCTGGCCAGAATGTTAACTTTCTTTTTGCCTGTTTCAGTCCTCTCATGGAGGGTTCAGTTATCTTTCATTGATTGATTTTTCCCCAAATAATTTTGATAGTTGTTATTTTAAATTTAGAAAAGAATGTTTCTTGTAACTGTTTATATGTAGTCTTTACATTAAGCAGTAGTATTTATCATTTATCAAATATCAATAAATTTATTGCCTTAAAAGAGTGGTGTAAATCCTGATAAACTTAAGCACATTTTCTTATAACTTAGAACTCCTGAGATGACAATGTCCTCATGAAATTGCCTAAGAGTGTCATCTGAAACCAAGATTCTCAATGGAATTACATGTCTGTTTAAGAATAAGAGGTGAGGGGGGGCAAGGACAATGTAACCTAAACATTTGTACCCCTATAATATGCAGAAATAAAACAATTGAAATAAAAAAATAAAAATATAAAAAAATAAAAGATCTGGATTTAGTAAATTCTAATTTCATTAGTAAAAAATATTTTAAAAATCAAATAACTATCCTGATTGCCTGAATTTAAATTGCAAAACAATCCGTTACTTGATATGTAAACTTGAGAAGTTACTTTTCTGTGTTCATTTTCTTATTTGTAAAATAAATTTATTGTAAATATTAAATTTTAGGAAGAGATAGTGAAATGGTAAAGGCTCAGATTCTGGAACAAACCTGTCTGAGTGCGAATATTAGCTGTGTGACTGTGGGCAAGATACCTAACCTCTCTGTGCTTTGGTTTTTTCATTTGTAAAATTAGGGCAATGATAAACCACCTCAATTGTGCCTGTATGATTTAGTGAGTAGTTAGCCATTTCCTCAGTGATTTCCAAAAAATATTTTATATTAAATTCTTACATAAAGTAGGTAGTTTTGGGGCATTTGCAATGTATTTATTCATTGATTCATTGTTCTGTCTCCCTCGTGTTGAATTTGTATGTTTTGTTAATTGTTTTGGTATTGGATGACATAATTTTAAATACATAAAAATTCAATTCTCCCTTAAAAAAAAAAAGAATAAGAGGTGATTGGTGATTGGTATTTCAGTTCTTTTCTGTATCTTACTATCATCACCATGAGGATTTCTTAGATTCTTATACTTCATTTTGGCTAAAATTAGCATGTTCACTCATGCCTCAGAAATTCTCTGTGTTGTCCCTTAGGGTGAAAGAGATAAAATTATGTGCTATATGTAAACAAGGATTAATTTAATCTTAGGCAAATCCACACTTTGCAGTGTGAGTGAGGTTTGCATAGGATTATAAATATGATGAAGTTAGATACAGTTTGACATCTTGTTTTTTGAGCTTCATTTTTTTGAAAAGCTTTTAAAAATCATTTACTATTTTTTGGTATGCAAAATCACACAGGAAAAAAATCAATTAAGCAACAAGTCAAGTTTACTTTGGTTTGAATGTTAAAAAATGTCACTTACCTATTGGAATGGGAATTTGGTTTGATGTGATTCTAAAAGGCCTCTCTATCTTCTTTGCAAATGGCAATTGTCTTGCCTAGAGACATATGTTGAAACAATCCACATAACTTGGGACATTTTGTTCATTTTGATTTTCAGTATTGTTCATCACTCGACTGCACACCATTTATTTGGTGAACCCTGAAGTAGATGTGTCTGGTTGCGGGGTGGTGATGGGGGGAGACTGGAAGAAAGAAGCCTAACATACATCATGCAACTGGAAATTATATAATAGGAAATCACAAGCCATCATACTCGTCCTAGCTTTAAGATTTAGCTGTTTCTGTGTTTTGAAGAAACCGGTTTGGGGAGATTGGACTTTATCCAAAATCAATTTATAGCTATCAAATTTTTTAAAAAACCTTCACAGAGGGAGACATGGATTTGACACCTCTATTAGAACTAAACTTCCGAGAATATCAGGGATCGACACATCAGTTAATAAAGAGTGCAAAAAAATCCAATCAATACGACATCAAGGTCAAGGTTTGGGTTGGAATAGAGTAGGTTGGGGTTTTCTTTCAGGAAACTAAGAGCAAGATAGTGTTAACTCATGAGATGTTGACAACTGTTAGAAACTGATTATATGAAAGAATATATAATGTAATTAATACAATAGAGATCATATTTGTTTTCAATATCCTGAGATAAAAGAGTAGAAACACTGAAGTCATTAAAGGTCTTGACTAGTCAAAGAATAGAGGGAAGGACTGTGGGACATACAGGGTTATAGCTTCCACAGAGCCAGAACATCAGGGAAGAGAAGCAATAAATACAACATGTGCAGTATAATGGATTCAGCTGTCTGTGACTATTGCCATGAAGTGTTTGTGATTAGAATCAAAACTATCCTAACAGAATTGAAGCCCTTAGAGTGGTCTTGGGTGGGCTTTAGAATGCAAAATAAAAAAAAAATCTACATTTGAATCTCAAGTCTGCCATTCAAATTATAGAAAGTCCTTAGAGGCTGCTTCCAAAAGAAAATTGTGCAAACTAGAAAAGAAAACACAAGTGTAACTATTGGTGTCCTAAAAAGATAACACTCACTAAATCAGTATTTAGGCTAAATTTTAAACAAACAAATTTAATGGCTCTCGAATGTGTTATCAGAGTCTAGAGCTCTAAATTGAATGTAGTTTTTGAAAAATTTTCAGAAAAACACATTTCCATGTTTGCGTTTTTACAAAAGAAATGTAAGAAAGATATTTAGGTATGGATTAAGAGTTAAAAACTTTATAATGCACCTAAAAAATCATTCTGGTTTGTAACTAAAAGAGATTTTCTATATGATTAATTAAAACACATTTCTTAATTAGTCATTACTTAAGCTTTACTATATCCTAAGTATCTCTCATTCTTTAGATCTGTAAAAACTGACATCATAACTATCTGGCTACTTGGGCTGTATTCTAAATGGATCTTTCCTCTTGTTTTATAGCTATCCTAAATTTGGGACTACTATTTTATTGATTTCATTACTTTAGCAGGTCCTATACCCAGGTTTTGACTACTCGGCTTTGCTCAGAGCAGATTTTCAGAAGCAGGAGGGAAAAAAGTAGTGTAATACAAACCAGGCACCTGCTGTCAAATAAAATCAACATGGAATAAATCATCCCTGCATGGGAGTAAAAATTTTAACTTTCCCTTGGCTGACTGCGGAGCACAGCACAGCACCTGAGACACCATTATGGGAATACTTTTTCAAAGGACACTATTACTCTTTGATAACTAATGCCAAAATGTCTATGCTATATCTGGGATTTGTAAGACTTATTTTGGATACTGGTCAGTATGATCATGTTAGGCTTTATTATTATTTGCTTCTTACCCATTATTTCACATTTTCTATTAAATTTAATGAGATTTTTAGCTATATGAATTACGCTTAATATGGAGATTTTAAAAGTAAGTAATGTATTGCTAAGTAGATTTTGCAAAGGTTATACGATTTATAAAAAGAGAAAAATTTTATGAGTCAGTTGGAAAAAAACATACTCATTTCAAAATGTGTGGAAAATAACTCTTGCTAGCCAGAGCAGAATTGTATCCTCTGTATTGAATCACTTAAAATGTAGTGATAATCATTCAACTTACATTAACACTAATGGGGCACCTATTATATGTAAAACTCTTCTCTAGGCACAATGAGATTTAAGATTATGGATAACAGTCAACTCTATCCTGTAAGAAATTATAACCTATTTGATCAGGAAAATGGATATGGGCATGCCCATAGGCATATTTAAAAGCAAATAATTTAAGTGCTATGATATAGAGGCTCCCATGTTAGAGGTTCCTTATCAGTGTTTTTTTTCAGACTTTTATAAAGGGGCTTAGCTAAAAGCCCATAATTAGGTATTTAAATTAGGCAGAACTCTGTAAGTTCAAGAAAAGAGGGTAGAAGGGGTCTAGTGGTAGGTTTAGGCAGATGAACTAAGGCCTGGACTCATTCCAGGAACAGATATTATTTTCCTGGAGTGAGAACAAGCCCCAGGTGGGTCACCTTAGGTTGAGCCAGTTGTACTTTGGGATGGGACATCCTGTACCCCTTGTCAGCCAGGAACTATAGAACTCGAATGGCATGTTTTGAAGCTCCTCTAAGCTTGAGGAACAGATCAATAGGTCATTGACATACTGAACTACCACACCCCAGTGGAGTGGAGTTGGAGGCCATCTAGGTCTTTCCCGAAGGCCTGGCTGAAAAGATGAGAGCTTTCCCAAAACACTGTGGCAACACCATCTAGGTTAATTGGTGGGGTGTGCCACATAGTGGCATCCATTTGAAAGCAAATAAATTTTGCAGTCAGGTAGAGAGGAATGCAAAAGAAAGCATCCTTTAGGGCCAATATGCTGTAATGAGTAGTCTCTGGGGGAATGTTGTCCAGTAACACATAAGGGTTGGGCACCACAGGGTGTAGAGGCACCACCACTTCATTGACTGTCCTCAAGTCTTGCATCAGTTGGTAGGTTTCATGCTTTTTCCAGACAGGTAAAAAATGAGTGCAAGTTGGGATAAGTAGACCCGAAACTGGGAACTTTTTTATAAGGGACTCAAGACCTACCTGGTTCTCAGGCCACAAGGGCTACTAGTTAACACAGGGATATCCTTGCTGTGGTTTAAGATGGACCATAACCAGCTGGGCCATTCTGGCACGACTTGGGGAATGAATGTCCCAAACGACTGCAAGGATATTTGCCTTCCAGTCCTGTTGATCTTGGCCCAAGACCTCTGAATCTGTTAAGAGGCCTATGGGGCTGGTTTCCTCCTGAGGGCAGAAAGAAACTCATGCTCATGGTTTAGAAAGGAAGTCATGTCCTAACAGGTTTACAGGACAAGTAGGAATTAGCAGAAATGAATATTCCATGATCACGTTCTCCCACAAACAAAGCAAATTGAGAGTAAAGAATTGTTTGATAAGGATCCCAGAGATCTGGTGACTGTACAGGTCTGAGTGCTCAGTATTCCAGAGTGGGTGAGGAGGACAGAGTAGGCAACCCCAGTTTCAAGAAGAAAATTTACTGGCCTAACTGACACCAGGAGGGGTACTGAGCTCCAGCCCAGTGATAGTTGTCTGCCACGGGGCTGATGGGAACAAGCTCCTTTATTGTTGTACCATGATCTGGTCTGGGGACCAACTCCCCTCCTGGGACAATCCTATAGGATGGAACGTGGCCCAGTGACCTATTTGATGGTGCTGATGACAAGGGGCCTTGGGCAGCCTGTTTTGATTGGGGCAGTCTTTGGCCCAGTGCCCTTCCCCTCAACAGATGTGGTACTGGAGATCCCTTCCTTTGGTGGGGGCTTTGGCCATCGATCTCAATGTGGGTGCCAGCACTGCCATTAACTGGGCATGCCTAGCCTCCTTCCTCTGCTCCTTCTCTCGAGCCTGACACTCGAACTCACTTCTATTATTAAAAAACAGAATTATCTGCATCCACCATGTCATCCAGGGAAATGGTAGGGTCCTGGACAAGCTTCTGGAGCTTTTTTCTAATATCTGGTGGTCCTTGGGTCAAGAATTTATCTTTTGATATCACTTGCCCCTCATACGAGTCAAGAATGAGAGGAGTGTGTCTCTCCATTGCCTCCCAGAGCTGATCCAGGAAGGCTATGGGGTTTTCCTCTGGCCCCTGGGTTATGGCGGAGACCTAGGAATAATTGACCACCTTTTGCCTGGTAGCCTTGAGGCCAGCCTGGACACATACTAGAAAATGTTCTCTCCCACCTCTCTTATGAGGAATTATTATTCCACCCTGAGTCAGTCATAGGCACCGCTGCTTCACCCTCCGGATATCCAGGATCTAAAAGGTGTAATCCAGTGGCAATCTCTTGTGCCTCTATTTAACATTCTGGATTTCTCAAAATCATTTAAAGTCTGGCCTAGAATAACAGGTACATCTTTCTAAGCCAAGTCATAGATTAGACGCAAATGATGGAATGCCTCTATATACCTACCAGGGTGATTGGTGTAGCTCCCCAGATCCTGTTTTATTTGTTTTAACTCTATTCAACTAAAGGGCTTATGGACCAGGTTTGGTCAAAATTCCCCTGCTGCATCCACCAAGGATAGATGCTGAATCGCCTTTCTCCCCAGTGGAGATAGAGATGGAATCACCTTCCCTTTGTAGGGCCCCTTTAGGCCTCCCTGGGTCTGGAGGCAAGCTCAGAACAGGTGGGAACCCGATGGGGATCTCTTAGCACCATCATCTTAATTGGCTCCGAACACCCCTTGCACCACATAGGATTTTCATGTAAATAAAAAAAAATGTGTATATACAGTGTTTCAGCCCATTTTTCTTCCCTTTTGGAAAAGAGTTCCAATTGTAACATGGTGCGGTGATTTAGAGTCCCCTGTGGCAGACACTGTTCTTTGCTTCCCAGCTTGTATTGTGGCCAGGCGGTTGTGCAAAAGATTATATGTTTCTTCTTCAGAGTGTCTGGATCCAACTTGTTCCACTTTGAGAGAATGCACCCCAAAGGGGTGTTAAGAGGGATTTGATCCCTGTGCACCCATCTAGAAAGTAAGGAGGGAAATAAAAGAGGTGGGGGGAAGGAGAGACTTTGCCAGCTGTGGTCTGTTAGAGCTGGGTGATCCCAGGTAATGACCCAGGTCATCCAGCCAAGGGACAAAGGAGGGAAAGGGGAGAGGCTATGCCCAGCAGGCATAGCCTGGGCAACAACCTGGACCATGGCCAAAGTGTCAGGTTTTAGTCAGAAAGTGTCAGTTGGCACGCTCATGGCTGAAGAATGATCAGACATGCCAAAGTAAGGCAAGCACAACAATGAAGTTTATTGAGGAGAGAAAGATAGGATGATAGGATAAGAACAAGATACAGGTTTACATACGCCACAGATGACGACAGAACCCACTCTTGCAGCAAAGGGAGAGCTAAAGGAAGGGCAAAGAGAGACATTGGTTATGGTCTGTGTCTTATTTTGTAGTGCCTGGATAGAGACCTCCCTCGTGGCTCAGAGGTCACCATGGTACCACTTCGATTGGACAGTTTGGAGTCACATGACCTGAGCCTTAACTACGCAAGTGGGATCTAGGTCACTGTCCGGACTCTATGGTACCTATGCCGCTCAGTCTTTGGGCCAGAGAGTCCTCTGCATTCTTTTGCAGCTGGAGCGCCAAGTTCTATCCCCTCCTCCCCCAGGTATGGCGAATCAGGGTTGGGCAGGACCCAGATGGGGGCGACAGCACCCACTTTTGCCGGGAATCCCTCACTAGCTACCTAACAAAAGTACCGGTCTGGACACATCCTTTCCGATTTGTAGGAAGAGGGGCTGTGTACAACCCCTCACACCCAAGAGCCTCTTTCTCTCTCTCTTTTATTTTTAAGCACCAGGACAATAATATCTGTTGGTATAACGACCCGGTCATTTGTAAAAGTACTAGCACCAGCGACTGGGTGGCCAGCCATGATAAGGAAGGCACTGATAGGCATGGAGTGAAAGAAACAGCTTGAAGGCAAAGTAAAAAGGCCCAAGAAAACGCGGGAGAGAAAACATTGTTTAGCCTGAACATGGGAAGGGGCCTTAAGCACCGTCTGAGATTGCAAAGAAATTATATCGTGAAAACCAATGTGAAGCCTGTAATCCTGGCACTCTGGGAGGCCGAGACGGGAGGATCGCTTGAGCTCAGGAGTTGGAGACCAGCCTGAGCAAGAGTGAGACCCCGTCTCTACTAAAAATAGAAAGACATTAATCGGACAACTAAAAATATATAGAAAAAATTAGCTGGGCATGGTGGCGCATGTCTGTAGTCCCAGCTACTCGGGAGGCTGAGGCAGAAGGATCGCTTTAGCCCAGGAGTTTGAGGTTACTGTGAGCTAGGCTAACACCATGGCACTCACTCTAGCCAGGGCAACAGAGTGAGACTCTGATCAAAAAAAAAAAAAAAGAAAACAATGTGAAGCCCGGCGGTACAAAAGTTACAACACAGAGCCCTCTTTCCTAAAGTGAAACAAAATTTTAGACTTCTCTCCCACGAGGGACACGTCCCGCAAACCCCTTATCACACACCAGGTTTAGCCAAGAACTCCACAGTGCAGGCTGAGCAAACGTGAGGGTGGAAAAGCAAAAGGAAGCACCGATGCCCCCTCAAGATCTGGCAGGAAGATCCAAAGCAAGAGTGTTTCCATGGAAAAAGGCAAGATGGCTTACCTAGACAGTTGTCTGTTCTCAGTTTTCGGTGTCCTCTTAGCTGAAGAATGACCAGTCACACCAAAGTAAGGCAAGCACACGGTGAAGTTTATTAAGTAAAGTAAGATAGGTTCACCACAGACCACAAACGGACCCCCTGTAACAGGAGGGCCCTTATTAACGGTCTGGGGTTCTGTTTTATACTGCCTAGGCTGGGCCCTCCTTTTGGTTCAAACGTCACCATGGAACCACCGTGATGGTGGGAGATATATAACGTGAGTCTTACTGCATATGCGGATCTCCCATGAGCTTCTCTGAAAACTCATTTGAGGGTGAGGGTGAACTGCAATGTAGATTTAAGCTACTGTTGCGAAGGGATTTTGCAGACTTAGTAAGTTCCCAAATCAGTTTTCTTCTAAACTACATGACAAAAAAAAAAAAAATTAAGTAGATTATTTATCGAATTAAAATTATTTTGAAAAATGAAGTCAAATAATTGATATAAATTGGCCACTGCTCTATTAACTTAAGTATTATTTGCTTTCTTTCATGTAGCCCTAGAGAGTCATTTCGAGAAAATCCTTTAATTTGTTAAATAATAAGATAGCCATTGCCTCTGACCATTCTTTTATCTGATTAGTCTGCTGTATCTTCCATTCACTTCTAGCTCACCATTATTAATCCCAAATACCTTGGTCTTGTTTTTCTATTTTTTTCTATTTTCTGTTCCCTTTTGTTTTGTGCAATTGTCCTTGGAATTTACTTTGAGTCCATGGTTATTTTAATTTAGCAATCTCTAGTTTTTTAAAATAATAGTATACTTTGTTAGATTCTATTTAAAGCAATTTCATTGTTTATTATTTATTTATTTATTATTTACTGTTTATTGATTTGTTCATTAAGATAGATAATAATGGCACTTTGTTTTAGGCATTCTTTGGTGCCTCAGAAATGTTGGGCATTCATTAGAGCAGATATGCACCCTTTATTTCTCTTGTATTTGCAGTAGTCAGTGCTAGTATAAGGTCTCTCACGCAATAAAAATTTGACCTTTCTAGGTATCGCAGAGATACAGTCCAGGCCTATCTCATATATAAACCTAGTGCCAGCCAAAGAATAAGAGCTAATTGTTCTGAATGGTACCATAAAGTTTGTCACATGAATTGGTGACCAGATTTTTTTCTGCTGAAAGATCCATCAGTAGGTTGGGCTATCAATTTAAATTTGACTGAATTCAAACCAGATGACCTTTATAAAAGCCTCATGGGACCCATTGGGGAGGGAAATAAGAGAGTAATGGAGAACTCCAACTGCCACATTATATACAATAGTGATTTCAACTACTTTATTCGAAGCACCAGATTTCAGATTGCTGTAGACTCCCTAGAATGTGTGGCTGGAAACATCACTTTAGCAGAGATACGGTCCCAAAAATTACAAGATGAAATTTATTTTCCAAATGAAACCCACTTGAAGAGGGTTATTATTTCAAGCTAAACATCACTTATTCCTTTACCTTGAATTCTCTCTGTGAAGTTGAAGTTATTTAAATCTCACTATAATGTTGTTGGTAACTCCAGGCTTGATTCTATTTCACTGTGTGATCCTTCTGTGGAAGGTATTTGATTTTCTCTGCAACATGAGTGGAGTACTGGCAGTTTCCAACGTCCAGAAAAAATCAAAATTGAGAGCAAGGATAAAAAATACAGCTAAGAGTATAAAATAATTTATCAAATGTTTTTTTCTTAATCAAGTTCTTCAGCTAATATAGAACTAATAACTGTTGATTTTCTAAACTTACTCATAATCGATGAGCATGTTCTAAATTTTATGGGTTTTACCTCCATAATTAATATTCTTTGGGCAAACCATTAGTTTATTATTAATTGTCCTTTTGGTATATATAACGTATACATATGTACACTTACATGCGCATACATTCTGGTTATCATACAGACTCTCTGAAGCAGCCCCAGAAATGTAAGCAAATCTTCTAGGGGAAGGAAGTGAGACTTCTTTCAATTTCAAACTACATTAATTCTGAATGAAATCAAACCTATTCTCACATTTATTATGGCAACTTGGTCTGAGTGAAAAATTGCAGATTTTTAATAAGGGCATTTCCATTGGTTTCCTTCCATTCCCACAAACTCATAAATCAATTCCTGTCTGTCAGCCATTATAAATTTATCACTTCTTAGGAGTAAGCGTGACAGCCAAATAGTATTTAAGTTTATGAAAGTATATCTCTGTTAGTGAGCTAAACAGAGATGGCCTCAATGATGCCCTGTTTGGTTTTTAGAGTTTATTTAATTCTAGCTCATTTAAACTATCTGAAGCAATAGGAAAGATTTTACCCAAATAGAGCAGCAACAAAGGCAAAATTGAGAACGTGTGTTTATTTGAACAGTCTAGCAAAAAGTAAAATGAAATTAAAAATCAAGTTAAAGACATTGGGAAAAGCAAAATGCTTCATCCAAAGTTTATTTTTTAAAGAAGAAAAAAAAAAGCTTATACATATAAATTATATTGTAGAAACAAATAACTATTAGTATCTTTGAAATTTACTCTTCAGATCCTTAACACTTTTGCATACACATGGTAAACATTAATTTCTGGGTAATAAAAAAGTGATTTAATACTACATTCACAGCTTTATGCATATTCCAAAAGTCTCGGCAGACTAATTAGACGTATCACATTTTATGGAATGAGCATTCCTCCTTATTTTCTTGGTCTCTAACTACTGTGTAAAATTTAAATAAATGAGGCAGAGAGAAAGGTGAAGAAAAACTTAAATAGAACTGTAGTCACTCTAATAAGGTGAGTGTTTTGGGTCTATAATTTTTGCACCAACAAGAGTTCTTTAGAGGAGTCATAGTAAGAAATCAGACAAGTAAAATATTTGAACATTACAGAATTTATGACACTATGCAAGGCAGTTACTCCTAAGGCCAATTGAGTAGATGTTAAGAAACAGTCAATAGTACTAATTTGTGTCTATTATTTCTTACTGCCAGTCATGTAGCTCTGTAATTGAAATGCTCAGTAACAATTTTCTACCTAAATTCTAATGATGCCCTTTATAATTCTCTTTTTAATGCAGTTTCTGAACTTTAGAAAGGTTGTTCACTGCCAAATGTCAGTTCATTGTGAAGTGCTGCATTGGAAAGCCTCTTGCTTTAAAGAAAAACCATGTAGTATTGTTCATTATGCCTACTGAAAATTGTGTTGTCCAATCATGTGCTTTATTGTTGATCAGTTCTCTTTTATAAAAAATAAGTAGGGAAAAATATCACTTAAAATTAGCAATTACTTTTCTAATTTAATAAACATGCCATATGTGGGATATCTGAAATGATATTTTAAAAGGAATATGCCCAGTCAATTTATTAAACAACACAAGACTGTCATAAATAATAACTTATAATCAACTAGAAAACTCTAGTAAAGAATTATCATAGCATTGCCATTAAAATTACCAAGTAATATTCACCATCCCTTTCCACCTAATTCATACCTTCTGGGAAAGAATTTTCTCCTTTCTTTATATATTTTAGAATCAAAGACCCCCTCTACCCATCCTGCTTTTCTAACTTATTGTGCAAAACCATGTAAACTCAGAGTTTCTGAGATGTACAAGTTAATAATTTAATTTTAATTTTTAATAAAATGAATAAAAAAAACCACCAACATTTCTCAGAATAAGTAAATTATTTTTATTAACTTTGTTGTTTAAAAATTTGATGGCAAATGGACACTTTGGTAATCTAGATCCTGAACTGAGCAAATGTACTTTAAATTTAGTGGAAGTGACTGAATAATGTGTATATTTTGTACATCTAGATATTGATTAGAATTTAGTCTATAAAACTAAAAGATTAAAATTAAAAGCCAACTAAAGTTTTATTTATCATGTTAGGAAGAAGGTTTAATACAATTTATTCTGTTTATACCTATTAAACTGATGTGTCAATTTACAAACATATTGAACAAAGGTAACTGTTTCTTCCTGAAATTTGTAGCTTTGGGACATTAAGAATTTTAGACTTGCTTTTCTTGTGGAGCTCTGTCAGAAGTCATTTATGGGCAATTATTCTGATTAGGACTAGATGGTTTCTCAGGACTGCCATAAAATAAATCTAAATGTCTCAGCTGTGTTTCTGGTCCAGCAATACCCTCATTAAAGAAACACCACACAATTGCTATGTTGGCAGCTTTGATTTTAAATACCAGTCTAGGCTGCATGTAAAAGAGAATAAATTGCCTTCTTATTCCTCTAAAAGTCCATAGTGCTTGTAATTTAGGATTGAGAGGCACTCTGAGAACAATGTCCAGAAGCATAAACTACTTCTCCTGTAAGAGTATGATACCTGTGAAACAGATGTCATTAACTACAACTCTCAATTTTTCCTGTTTGACAGGCAGAGCCAAATATTTTAGGAATTATGTAACCACTCTTAATAAGTAATAAATGAAAATACTCCCAAGTTAAATTTCATTTCCCAGTTTCAGAGGACTTCATTATCCTTAGTAAACCCAATAATTGTAATATGAGAGGAAAAGAAAAAACCTGACTTTGAAAGCTCAAGACACTAAAAAAAATTAAGATTTCCATGGGGCTCCGGTCATGTCATAGATCAACTACAGTACTTTTCTGTGTTCCTGAATACAGACTCTATAACTGATGTTTTCAACAGAGACAATCTCTTAACGGTTTGAAAATGGGAGAAACTAGCCCTGTCAGAATGCAGACCGCTTAAAGATAACTGTTCAGAATCAAATTTATTCTTATTTTTTAAGGGTGGCTTTTGGGTCAATTGTTTGCCACTTATTATATTTCCTACTATCATCTGGGCTGAACTGTTTTGAAAATGTGGAAAATTATGTAAGTCTCAGAGCTAAGGGAAAACACTAGATGTGACTGATATAATATAGTTTGCCATAAAATTCCATTATTAAAATTGGACAGATTTTAATTCATTTTAATTACCTATGCACTTACCATGGATTCACTTGATAAAAGGCAAAAACTGAACATAGGTCCTTTGCATAATAATAAGATGATTTTATAAGTTACTTAAAGTTTACGTAAAGTTTTTTTGTTAGTCAATTGACCTCTCTGACTTCTCTTCCTTGTCATGATCACAGAATCACTGGACTGAGTCAGATCTTTGAAAATATATACTTTCAGCATTTTGATTCTTTGTTCAGACAAGGGACAAAATGTTCAATTCAGTTCAGCATATATTTAATGAGCACTTACTCTGTTGTAGTCACTGTATTGGATACTGAGTTGCATGATAATAAAACAGAGACTCTAAACCAGACTTGCTTATAGTCTTGAAGAATTTATATATTTGTCTAGAGAAGCTTGCATGCTCAACTCTTCTGGACTTTATAACTAAGAATAATAACAACAAAAATCAAAACAAACAAAGAAAAAGAAAAGTTTTCAAAAGTTGTACCAAATATAAAATCATTAAGAGTTTCAACACAAATATTTCCTTTTCTTTCTTACATTCTCTTTTCACCACAATTCTCAGTACGCAAATAAAATTAGTTAAAATTTTCCAGTTGAAAAGCAGAAGCAATTAAAATTAGGTAATTCATCTGGCCTTTCCAGAAGCCTTTAGCAGGTGTGGAAGAAGAAATACAGGTCTTTGGCTTTTTATTGAACAGAAAAATTGAATTAGAAGACAGTGTCCTGAATCTGCTCCAAAACCTCTTATTTCTATTTTGGTATAGTTGTACGACTTTGGAAAAGTCACTTAAATTTGGGGCACCTTAACCAATTCACCTGTGAAATGGCCTATGATACCTTTCCTTAGCAAATTACAAGGTCGCAGTGATGATTAAATGAAGTAATATGCATAAGAAAAAATAATTAAATATTTTTAGTTTTATAATTAATAGACTTTAATGCAAAAAAGTCAGCAGATATTAAATATTTCTCATATTACAAAAAGCCAAACATTCTTAATGGTCAAAAAGTAGTCACCAAATGAAGTTATTAATTAATAGGTTTAGTTGTTAAAGTGATATTTTCACTTATCCATTTTCAAAAATCAATGTTATGGTTTGGGAAAAACATTTTTAATAATAATAAAAGGTTTATAATCCCAATTAACCCCTCTTATGAGATGTGCTATGTGAACCCTCTGAATAACACATTGAAGATTTTTTAAAAAATTTATCAAGAGCTGATATTTTGAAGATCTCTCTCCTATGAACATTAGTCATTCTACAATCTGATTGACGAAGAAATGCATCCAGTGACAGAAGTAAATCCTGCAAATGGAACAGTCTTTCAAAGGCATTTCCGTGCCAAAGTATTATTGATACTGTCACAGAACGTGAAAGTTGAAGGGGAGCCAAAGCATTATGTTCTAAAGCTGGAGAGCATATTTTAATCACTGGATTTAATTCAATTGTCACTGTAGCTATTATATGAAAAAGAGTTATACTACCTAAGTAATAAATATATAAATGAGAGTTACTTGACAGATCAATGGAAGAACATTTGCTAAAAACTTAATTCTTATGGTTTTAAAGGTAACAAACTTTTTAAGTTCTGAGCTAATATGTATTTTCTATATTATCTCAAATGATTATCCCTGTAGACACTTTGGTTTGTTGTTAAAATTGAATATGGTTAATACAGAATTACTTTTACCTTTCTCTTTATTTAGAGAACATTGTGCATTTATCTTGAAGGTCAGGAGACAGCTTTTAGGCATTTTGATAGTTCTGAAGGAAGCAATGGGAAACAATTGCATTTGTCTATCTATGTGTCCCACAAAAAGACTTCGCAAATCAGCCAATGACAAACTCATACTAAGAAAATTTACAGATTACATGAATGAATGAATGAATGAAATTTTACACATTAAAAATTATGAGGATATGGACTGAAGGGTCAACTGATATTTGGCTTATAAATCTTGTTTGAAAAATACTAAAGGAGTGAGTTCATGTGAAAATGTCTATACTGAACTTTTCTTGAAAGGTAAGTCAATGGGTTGTTTTAGACAATGAATAAAAAGAAAATGAAAGATCAGAAAAAGGTCACATTTGTTTTGGGTCTATGAGATAGTGTTTTTATCAGAAGAGAAAAATTCTGGCAAAAACTAAAAATAATGTATACAAATATTTCTGGTTGGACAGAGAAGCTCTTGCATGTGAATTTGCCATGCTGAGGAAAGGCAATCTGATGACATGAAGGAATACTTTTCCAGACAGTTGGTTAGAGGGTGCAAGTGGCAGGTGTGGTAGAGGTGTCAGCTGAATATTAATTGCCCACAGGATTGTATTCCACTTATTCTCTTTCAAATATAAGCTTTAGGCCAGAAGACATTCAAGGAATATGTCACTGACCGCCTGTATTCAAACCCATTCAGTTGTTAATGAAATTCTTCAAAGTGCCAATGTTTCTCACTATTCCCCAGATGCCCAGAAGTTCTAACCAGGTTTAATTACCTATCTACTACTTTAAAGAAAGTTAAACTTTTAGTGCTAAGAAACAGCAACAGTGATAATAATCAAATCCTCTTTTTAACTTTTTTAAAAATATTAGGTTTATTTTATAGACTGTAACACAGTAATTGTGAAAAGCGAAGATTTTGGGATCATAAAGCTAGACTTGGAATCTTTGCTTCAGTACTAAAAAGATACTGGATTTTCTGAAAATCACAGAATCGAAGTGTTAGTTTCCTCATTATAAAGTAGGAAGAATAATGTTAAGTACTTCTTAGAAGAGCACATATTAAATAAGAGATACTTCTGATTTTACCTACTTAATTATTTATTGTACTTTTTTTTTTTTTAGTTACATGAGTATAAAATAAATGTATTGCATCTCATCTTTCAATCCAATTCAGGCACTTGATGGTGAAGTGTTCTATCGAAATGTAAGATAATTTTAAGAATTACAGTTTTGTGTTCTACTTTTCCCTCAGCTCACTATATGCTTACTTTTAGATGAAAACAAAAGAAATTGTTTATTATGGTACTTATTGTAAAAATATCTAGAATTGATTTGACAGAATTTTCTAATGCTGCTTAAAAAGTTAACAGCTGTAGGCAACAGAATTTGGTCTCACATTTTAATTTTACAGCATCACAGGATAGCATATGTGCTCGCCCACAGCGCGGCAAACTTGTCAACAGTTCATCAGAGAGCGGATATGTTCTTCGTGGTAGAAGAGAAACAATTAATCTTTGGAATGAGATTATAGTCTCACTTTTTGGATTTTTTTTTTCCAGGGAGCTTTAAGTGTTATTTTACTTTTGGAATTACACAGTGAAGGCACACTTTAGGATTTTGTCTCCATTTTTCAAGTCCCATGAATGAATATTGTAAAAGGGCCCAATTTTATAATTTTGTTAAAATCCGTAGATGATGTAAAGCTTTTATAAGCACTAAATGAAAGTCAAGTATTGATGAGGAGGTAACAATGCCATCAATAACAAAGCTATAGGCTATAGAGAAAAGCAAACCTTAAGTACTAGTACATAACACTCACTGATACATCTTGGGAAAGTGATTGACCTTCTGTAGGCCTCAGGTTCCTTGTCCATAAAATAGATAATGACAATAGTACCCATTTTATAAGATTGGCCTGAGAATTAAATGAGGTAAAAGTTGAAAGTACTTACTGTAGTCACTGGTACGGGGTTTGGTTGGAAGACAGAACCATGAATTTTCTATCACCTAGCTTCTCTCAAAATTTAAGGTGATACAAAGTAACACCTATAAACATTCTTATAAAAAAAAACAAAATTTGAATCTGATCAAGCCTCTAGAATTACTCTATATTGTAGAGTTTTTATGCACATACATCATTTAAAAATACACAGCAGCATACTAAGCTTGTTTTTCTGTGGATAATGAAATTCGGTTTCTTTGGACGTTCTAAAATCTATGGAAGGTGTAATAATAATTAAAATATGGCAATAGAGGGAATACAAGGGATAGAAAGATTGGAAGATTTAAGATATATTAAAGAGAGGAGTTGCTCAGACATTGATCAGTTGGCGGTGCTATTAGAGATACGACTTGACCAGCTTTTCCCAGGTCCATAGGGAGGATTATTGCCAAGTTTGATGGTTCCATAGAAGGAAGAACAGACATGGGGCAGGGGATGCGGTTTGGCGTAAAGACAGTTCGTGACATGTTAAAGTTGAAGTGTAGAATATCCAGGGCAAACTTGAAAAGGCTGAAATTTAGGGAAGGGTTTAGGCTGAACATATAGCTGGCACAAAACAATTAACAAATTAATTACCAATAAAATATTTTCTACATAAAATAAAACATATTGGCTCCTTTTTGAATCCCATGTAGAGAAGGATTCCTCAAATAGTTTTAACTGGTTATAGTCAACAGTTTTTATTATAGATATTCTTTCTTTGAAAAATTTTGTTCTATTGTTTCCTTCTCCTATTTTGGGATTGTCTGTACACTCTATAGGGAAGAAAATTAATGCTTATAAAATAGTTAAGTTTGTGAGCATATTTTGAAAAATAATTTTTAGTTGTTTACCAAAAAGGAAAAAGAAATGCTTCATTAAAGGGAAAATATTTTACTTTTCATTTTTCCTTTCAATACTAGCCTTTGTTTGTTTTGTCTTCCTCATGTAGAGAAACAGTAGGGAGTAGAATTTTTTTAATACAAGAATTCATTATCACTCTTGTATTACCTCCCTGTGGATTCTGGAAGAATGCAATCCCGACTATAATCTTTGGCTGTGGCGTTTGCCTATGCATGTTTTGAAAGTGATTGTGGCTATTTTTTATTATCGGACCTCTAAATTATCCTCTTCAATGTTACTCACTTTGTTTTCCTCGTCCTTCCTCCTTGTCTTAGTAGCATTTCAGTCTTCTAACATACAGATGATTCCCATCTCCACTATCATATGACTGCAACTACATGGGAAATCCCAACTGAGACCAGCACAATCACTTATACGAGTCTAGTCAACCCACCTAACTCTGAGACATAGTCAAATAATTGTTATTTTAGGCTATTAAGGTTTGGTGTGGCTTTTCTGGAGATAATCAAAACAGAAATTGGTGCCAGAAATGGTTCCAGGAAAGCAAAGTTGTAAAAATGGGAATCCATTTTTACATTGATTTTTACAAAGATCCATTGGGATCTTTGACTTAAATAGATTTAAAAGCATCCATGAGCCTGGGGGCATGGGTAGCTCATGCATGCAAGGCAAAACAGTTAATAATTAAAGGGCCACATAGAATTACCTGTGATTGTATGCCTATAGAATTAAAGTTTTAGATAAGCCAGGAGTGACTGCCATAGAAACGTAAGGGTAAAGAAAAAATATAATAGAAGAAGTTTGTTGCTTTTAAATGCACTGGAAAGTTGAAGAAAATATGAGCTCAGGGCTTTAAATTCTTTACTCAAGGTCTAAAGAAGAGATCAGAAAACACTCATGATTGCCCTAAATACTGCCTTTATTTCCTGTAGTTGCATGGCCAAGATTTCAGAAAATGCAACTACTTCTTACTTAGAGGTATTTAGGTTTGTTCATAAATTTGATTTTTAACTTCAAGAGTTAGGACCAATAATCCAGTTATTATTTTTACTTCAGAATCAAGTTCAATATCATGTGCAATGTTTACCAAACACATGCTGAGTGAATAAATGAATACTTGAGAAGACATGGTTCAAAATAATCAATATTGAGAAAAGTTAAGAGAAACAATGTTTGCAATTAAATGCAATCTGATTTCATCTTAAGGAAAATGGGAAGGAGAAAATATTTGTCACTTTTCAGATGGGAATATAAAAATTATAATTTTGACTTTTTTGATTCTATTTGAGGAGACCTGTAGGAAACATACGTTTCGTATTTTATATAGAGATATATGTATATATATAATAGTTACATATAATAGTTTTAGAGTTACTTTTTGGTTTCCTACCTATTTTAGTTACAGATTAACCTTAAAGCACATATTGGAGGACATTTATTCTAAATTCAGATGGTTAGTGTTTTATGTTTCACTTCCAGGCATTATAATTTAGTTATGTTTTAAAAAGAGGAGGAAAATTATTTTCAGAATCCCATTTTTATTTCTTATTTGAAAATACCTGACGGTGCAATAAACAATATTTGGGTGATGGGTACACTTATCTCCACAACACAAGCATGACACATTACAAAAGCAATCTGTGTAACCAAAACATTTGTACCCTGTAATATTAATATTTTTGAAATAAAAAAAGAAAAGAATTCCTTAAATAAAATATTTTGATGATCATTTTTGAATAGCAAACACAGTTTACATTTATGATGTAATAATGTGAAAAACATGTCAGTTGAAGGTTTTAAGCCACACATATACAGAAACGAAGCTCACCATGATCCTGGTGGAAGGATTGGATTTCTGTTTTTATCAGCGTTCTCTGTTTTTATCTACTTTCCCTCAAGAGACAGACACTTGGCTATTTACTTCCACTTCTGGGGTGTCATTGTTGTTGTTTCTACATGACTTAAACAGCCTGCTCAGCTTAAATTCACCAAACTTTTATAATGCAATTTAGTATCTGCTAAAGCCTTATGGTAAATGCACATGCCAGACAGTATTTCATACTGGAATATTCCCCATCCACCTGTGTTATGAAGAGTGATCTTCACAGAGGTAGTTGCACTCCATTCTCTAAATTGTTTTTAAATTTCCTGTGGCTGGCTTAAGTCAATAGAGCAGTGTAGAGCGCCTTTTGAAAAATCTCCTGCCTCACTTCTCAATACTCTCCATTGTTTTTTTCATTTTAAGCAAGAGAGAACTCACTGTCACACACTGTATAGTTATCTGTGATCTATTGGTCCAACTATGTTGGATCAATGCCAGATTTCAACACTTAGCTCCCCCCTGGAGAACTACTTTCCTACCAGTGGTTAAAAAATGATCGCTTTTACGCTTAAGCACACACATTGACATCTCCTGTCTTGAATTCTTCTGAAAAAGAAGAAAAATAGCTGAAGAAGTCTACCATAGCAGCCCCTTCTGGCAGGGATTTGAAAGTAAAAGAGCATTTCCAGTTTCAGTCAAAACCAACTGGTTCAGAAAAGTTCATGTACTTCAGAAGTTAACACAGGGCTCCCTTTGGTCCCATCAGGATTGACATTCCTATCGGCCCAGTTTGCTTTTGCTCAGTTCAACTGTTTTGTTATTACTTATAGAAAATGTTGCCTCAGCTGGAAAGCGGAATCATATCAGAAACCATTTTTAGAAGAGTTTAATGATGATATTTCAGTGGGACAAACGGAAAAGAGTGCCCCTCAGGATTTCTTTTAAATCTATAAAGACAGGTTTTGAAAGGAACATGATTGGAATGCAGCAAGAAACCTATCCTTAACAATTCCCCTTCACTGAATTGCTTCCTGGTTGTTCTTTAAATGGCAACCCTTCATAGTATAGAGCATCTTTACATGCTGGAAAAAATGGCAGCCTTCTCATGAATCTAATGCTATTGGTTTCACATAAAGTATTAAAATAAATATTTTCTCTCTTTCCTCTTTTTGGGTGAAATTTTAAGCTTTGGTCAAGAGATTTTTTTTTTCTTAAAGGACAAATGGGATAAAAAATCCTGAAATTAAAACAAACAAACAAACAAACAACAGATTATACCAATTGAGCTTTGAAGAATGCAAATAATTTATTTTCTTGAAATTTTTGTACTTTCCTTGACTTCCTTGAGATTTTAAGGGCAATTCCTAAAACAAATTGAAATTGTTGGACTACTGTAGGTTCTTCATGAGTTATCAATATACAAGAGACTAATAGTACCACACTATTTTGATGAGGCTTTAAGTGCAATCAAACTGGGATGCTTTCTTAGGTATTTATGAAGTATATCTAAACAGATAAATTGGTGCTTGCAAAAAAATCACAGTAAAGCTAGAAAAGGTACACCAAAACAATAAGCAGGCAAGAGTAAAAAATGGGGTGGAGTCAAATTATGCCCTTTATGAGAAAGATTTTCAATGCAAAAAGGATTCACAGAAGGAATTTGTGGGCTGAAAAAGTTAGAGGAGTTCCAACAAACGAGTGCTCCTACAGTAGGAGTTGAAAGAAATAGAGAGGTGCAGTTCACGTTAGAGGCCATATCTTTTTTTTTTAATTGAGACAAGGTCTCCCTCTGTCACCCAGGCTACAGTGCAGCGGCATCATCACAGCTCACTGAAACCTCAAACTCCTGGATGCAAGTGATCCTCCTGTCTAACCCTCCTGAGTAGATGGAACTACAGGTGCACACTACCACACCCAGCTAATTTTTCTATTTTTTGTAGAGATGGGGTCTCCCTAAGTTGCTCAGTCTAGGATGGAATTCCTGGCCTGAAGTGATCATCCCACCTCAACTTCCCAAAGTGCTGGGATTACAGGTGTGAGCCACAGCGTCCGGCCCATATCTTAACTTTCTCTTTAAGATAAAGAAATGGGCATTTCTAGAAAGTCATTGTAAACAAAGAATCCTAGAAGTCTTTAATGTAAGTTAAAGAGGATGAATATATCTAAAGTAAATATGGTTAAAAAGGGGAAACTGAAAGAGGCTAGGAGGAATAACAGAAGAGAGAAAAACAGGAATATTGTGTCTTTGCGGGAGAGATGACAACATTTAAGAGGCGGACATCACGAACAGTAACAACTGTAGTAGAAAATTCAAGTAAAGTGATAAGTGGCTGAAAGAAAGACTTAAAAAAATCAGTAAACTATGTAACAGGAGATTTTTGTTGACCTTATAGTAATTTCAGTGGAGTGGTTGATGGGAGTTTAAAGATGTAAATGAAAAACTGGCGGTAGTAATTAGATATGAATATGTAAGAATTTTAACTGGGAAAGAAAGGAAGAAAAACAGGATAGCAAAGGATTGTGTTTGTGTATGTGTGTGTTTTGATATATCTGGTGTTTTATAATTTTTTTAAATTTTCTATCTGAATCAGAAGAAAATGAAAAATAATTGCCACTGAAATACCAGAAAAGTGATATTTAGAGATAATATTCCTCAAGAATTAGAAGAGAATTGTAATAAAGAACACTATCAGAAGAGTGAATCACAGAGAGGAGAAGTCTGCCTCTCACTTTGAGACCACAGGGAATGATAAGCCAAAATATTAGAAAAAGATTCAAATAAGGGTTAGGAAAAATGTGAATACACATGGAATGATTTTGATCAGTTTAATAAAGATTGCAAGTAAAATTGGTGATAAGGTTCAAGAGTGACAAAAGATCAGAAAGGTGACATGATATTTACAGGCTATGAGCTAGGAGGAGGAATAACAAGCAAAGATTAGAACAAAAACTGCAGTTTCATAGTCTGAACTTTCTGAAAGCTAAGTTTATTCTATAAATGAAGAAAACAAATACATCTCCGTGGTGCAAATTTTGAGTGCTGAAAATCATTCACTACCTCCTGGCCCTGCCATAGTTCTTGAATTTTTCATGTTATTTTAAAATTTAGGTTAAATGAATGAAGGCCTCTGTTAGAGTGAAGATAGTATCAAAATGGTTACTGTATCCTTACTACTGTCAATCAGTTAATACTAATATTTTAATTGGGATACCATGTGCATTATAAAGAAATGGCTCTTCAACAGGGGATCTCTGGAACCTTTTCTACTATTCTATGACTATTCTACTCACAGCTCATTTTGTAAAGGAGATCTCCTGCTCTGTACTACATTGCAACTATTGTCGAAGTCAAATAAAATATAGAGACGACTCTGAAATTAAAACATTTTATTTGGGAGAAAAAAATGCAATTTGGGGCATGTACCCAGACCAATTGGTCTTCAGTATGTCCCAAAAAGAAAGAGAAGATTAGAGATTTTATAAAAAGGAGAAATGTTACATATTGCTGTTTGAGAAATTTCCCTGGCACTGGTAAGGTTTTGAGAAGCTGGCAAGTTCTGGTTGGTAAGTGATGGGCAAAGCTATTCTTAATGATGCAGCCAATCTTTCAGCTGCCATTAGATGAAACAGGTTTCAGGACACACCAGGCAGTTTCAACAGCCAGGCTTGCCGAAAATTACATTTTTGGAGCAATGTTCTGTGCCCTGAGTGCTTTTCTCCCCGGCTTCTCAATTCTGTTTCGGTTGGGTATGACAAGAATGACCCAATTCATATGATCACCTTCAAGCTACCTCCATTGTTTACATGGATGATTGGCTTCTCATTTGATTGAGTCTTTCTTTGTACATAAATAAAAATAAACAATATGATATTTTCACTCGCTTATGGTGTAGATGTAGCTACATTTCTCTTATTTTTTAATAATTACTGATTAAGTGATTTTATTAAGAAGAATCACAGTATCTGTCTTTGGAGTCTTTCTTGTCCCGAACAGTTCAATAATCCCAGGGCATACTCATGGTTTACTCATTCTAAGTGAATTCTTTCTTCTATCAAACACAGGAAAAAAAGGGGAGAGAAAAGGTGACACACAGGAAGACAGACAGACAGACAAAGAGGTGGTCAGTGAACTCAACTTTCTAGTTATTCCAGTTTCTATACTTCATGTGAAAAAAATCACAGTGGTCAGGGAGAAAGTCTTAGAATACCCAGGGGAAATTTTCATTTATAGCACAGAAGAAAGATGCAAATATAAAAGGTATAAAATAATATTTCAATAATAGTTCACTCATATGGTCCTTGTGAGGTTGAAATGAGTTAATACACGCAGACCCCTTAGAACAATCCCGGCATATGGTAAGCGTGCAATACAAATGTTAGATGATGTTACTCTTGGCTCGTAATCCGCTGCACATACTGTCAGTCTCGAAAATGTTGCTTAGCTCCTTTTTTAGACATTGGCAAAAAATAAAATCACACACATGCACACACACCCCCAATTTTTAAAAAATATTCTCCCGGATTATTCAGTTTTCTTAGTTTTCTGTCCTATCCATTATGACAGGAAGAAATTGAGCAGAGACACAAAATGACCTCAAAAGAAGCACAAGTCCAGATGGGTGAACTATTTTTTTGCCTCAATTGGGTAATAATTGAGGAAAAAAACCCTAAATATTTGTATTCTTATTTTTTAATGGTAGTTTTACCCTTTTTAATTAGAAAGTGCAATAGCTGCTATAGCAATTAAGCAATTTTTGTTATTTTTCTGTCACTAAAGCTTCTCTTTCAGAGGGGTAAAATCTTACTTAACATTTACTATAGAATCTGAAGGTAATGCACCTTGGATAAGTTACATTGTTGTTTAAGACATATTTCAAGAGAATG
This sequence comes from Avahi laniger, assembly GCA_963575035.1. Classification (NCBI taxonomy): domain Eukaryota; kingdom Metazoa; phylum Chordata; class Mammalia; order Primates; family Indriidae; genus Avahi; species Avahi laniger. The sequence goes on along the minus strand of CAUYSK010085693.1, from coordinate 6,922 downwards.
AACTAAATATCATATTGTTAACTATGATGACTGCAGAATATCTCAAAAGGAACAAATGAATATATTGATTCATAAGAAAAATAATTATATTCAATGTCACTAAGTTTCTCTTATTTTATTCTACATTATTGAATATTGATCATTCGTATTTCTTTATATGTCAGATAACAAGCATATTCAATTAACCAATAGTCATCAGGCCTCTGCTTTTCTAAATTCTAAATGTAAATTTATTTTACATACAACATATCAGAAATATACGATACTTAAGAAAGCTCTATGTACTATAGTACTATTATTTCCCCTTATTATTTTGAAAATGAACCCAATTTCAAATATTAGACTATAAAGATGAAAAATAATATTAGGTGGCAGAGATTACATTTGAAAGAATTTTGTTCCCTGTAAAAGTTTCAAATTTGCCTCCAATATGAGAAAAATAATTATTAAAACAAAACAAAACACTTCCCCTGTTCTCTAAAATACATCAGTTTTGTTTGAAGTCTCATAAATCTTAACATGATGATAAATTCATTAGGCTTTCAAAGTTCAAACCTGGAATTCAACCTTTTGCAATTAGTAATTCCTGAACATATGTATCTTCTCAGCACAGTCCCTCAAACCTGTGATATAATGTAGCTCCTGGCAGATCTGGACAAATTTGGGTGTCAGATAACTCCAGCATTTCATGAATTTAGTTAAACATAGACGTCCCTTTTGACATTTTCCACATTTTGGTTTGCTTTTGGTTATCTAGCTATTACTTTTTAACAAAATACACACATGCCCCAATAAAACAAAATCTGATTATTATTCATTAAACTAAACCTACAATCTGTCACAGCCCTAAGAATACTGTATTTCATTTCCCAACCTGTGATGATACAATGAATCTGACTATTAATGAAAATAAAATTATTATAAATCACCCAGAAAATTAAACTAAACAAACAAAAAACCCCAGTTATCTTAATAGTGAAATTACAAGAAGTTTGTCCATTGGCTGGTTTATCTACAATATTCTAAATATCATTGACAAATAGATAAATGTTGAGGACACTCTTTAGACACTTCCTCAAACCTAAAATAAAATTATAAAATGTTATTTAAATACCTTAATTCTGTGATTAGTAAATACTGTCTGATTACTCAATCAGCAAATGTCTTCTTCACTCTTATTTTTTAAGAAAGTAAAATAAGTGCAGTTAGAATTATACAACTATGCAGTGTAGCCAAACCTAGTACTCAAATATGAAAAAAATAAAATCTAGAAAAATGTAGAGAACTCAGTATTTAATAGTTTCAGGGATGGGGCCTGCACTCTAGTTCTATAGAGGAAAAATTAAGAGCTTTGTGTTGCATTTACATTCCAAAATTTCTTCATGTCTGAAACAATGCTAAGATACAATTCCTTGGTGAAAGATGTCTCATTTTACAAATGCTGAAGAATGGATAAAGTGACAGTTACTCTGGTTTATCAAATTGTTCATTAGGGGACAAAAGAGACTTTAGGTTAAAATATAACAACAAAGAAAATGACTGCAATTGTTTCCGGTAACTTGAATATAATATTAGCAAATTTCAACTTTGGGAATTTATATTTTAATAGTTTCAGAATGGGACTTGGTACTTGTTTTACTTTCTCATATCTTTTTAATTTAACTCCAATTCTAATAAATTTTATGTATGTACACAGTTAATAAGTTTATCAGTTAGAAATATACATTCACTACTCTTATCAGATTAGACTTTATGCCCAACATGTTTCTTTTCATCACTAGACTTTGAATCAAAGTTTTGCCTAAGTGTGTCTAATTAGCAGAGCTAGGCCCCTTGACTAATAGCTAGCTTTCAGGGAATCAAAGAAATTTGGTTTCTCATTTCTATCTTGAAAAATTTTTAATACTTGTAAGGGCTAAGTTGCAAAGGTATCCTAAAGGACAGTTGCTTATAGGAGAGGGCAGTGTATATATTTTTTTATCATAGGGTAGTCCCCAGCTGAATGTCCAGACTGCAGGGTGGCTATGTTCTGCATGTACATTCTGGGCCTGAATCTCTCCATTGTCTTGCTCTGACATTCTGGGCCTGAATCTCTCCATTGTCTTGCTCTGCAATCTACAGGGTTGCCATGTATTAATGCATATGCATTGTCAGGTCTAGATTGCAGACACCTCATTTCAATTCACAGGAAGAGGAAAAGAGAAGGCTGGTATAGAAGTGGGATACCTTTCACATCAGAGATGACTCAAAAGTTGTAATAATTACTCTCCCCACAACTCATTGGATACTCTTTCAAAAGAGGGTGATATCTTAGTTCATTTGTGCTGCTATAACAAAATACCTGGGACTGAGTAATTTATAAATAACAGAAATTTATTTCACAGTTATGGAGACTGGAAAATACAAAGGCTAGGCCCTGGCAGATTTGCTGTTTGGTAATGGCTTCTTTCTGCTTCCAAGATGGTGCCTTGTTGCTGCATCCTCCAGAGTGGACAAATGCATTAACTTAAGTCCTTTTATAAAGGCCCTAATCTCCTTCATGAAGGCAGAGTTCTCATGACTTAGTCACTTCCTAAAAGCCCTACCTCTTCATACAATCACATTGGCTATTAAGTTTCAATATATGAATTTGGGAGGACATACTCAGATCATAGCTGGAAAGTACTGTCTCTAGCTGGGAAGCCTTGTGCTCTGTGGCAACTCTATTATTGTGGAAGAAGGGAAGGCCTGGCCATCTCTGACACAGGAGTCGTGGACTCATACCTTGTATGATTCTCTAAACTTAGTAAAGGTGTTTAAAGTTGCTGGGTAATTGCGTGCACCTTTAAACAAGGTTTTAAATTCTTTAGGCAATCTACATAAAACCGATTCTTCAGTAGAAATGCTGATTCTATAAAACTTAAAATTCGTATCTCAGAAATGTAATATTTTTATGACATATTTTTATAAGACAATGAACTTATGCCAATCAAATTATGACAGACTTTAAAAAATCTGAGAATAAATATATTAATCAGAAAGATGGAGACTCTTCTGGATTCTCAAGGGCTTAGGTTGTCTTTCATTATTACTAATGAATAAAATTTCATTTGCTCATTTATTCTGTTAATAAATAATCATTGAATGCCTATTTTCAGATCTATACACAGAGAATGTTAACAATGACACGTTACTTACTCTCAAGAAATTAAAATTTAATAAGAAATATAACACACATAAAGAATACTTCTACACAAGGTAAAACGTACTTTTTTTGTGAGGGCTTAATTTCCAGACATACACTGAAAATGTAATATAAATTCAAGAGGAATCAATTTTTGTTGCATTCCAAATATGCAAATGTCTAGTAAATCTTTGATGTACTTTGGAGAGTCCCATTTCTTGGAAAGTCTCTTTTCCATAAGAAATAATTGATCAGATAAACTTATTTCTATATTGTGAATAATTACTTGCAATTTCCAACACCTGTTTCTCAGTAATCTTCCGGCCTCTATGGCATAAGTTCAGAAAATCCCAGCCAGTTGTTTCTTCTCAAAGAGAGATAAGGAGGCTGTCAGGATGTCAATCTTCTCTTCCAACCTGCTTTGAGAATGACGGGCCACAAATCAGTCTGGACAGAAAGAAATGAAAGTCTTTATGTCAACTGTGTTTTTCCTCCTCTGGGTTTAAAGAGAAAGAAATCCTCTTAACTATACATTAATGTGTAGTAATTGATATATCTGGATCAGCTCAGATGCTGTCAGCCCCGTTGTGTGTATGTATAAACTCACCACCTTAAAACAACCATGGCCACCTGATTTAGGGGCAGAAACAGAAATTTGCATGATTTCCTACCAGTTCTTATACATGAATAAGGACTCACTCTTAAAACATTTCACAGGTCTTTTGTGTTTATATTTAGTAGACAAATCATGTACAAGTGGCACAATAAAATGATCTTTACACTTTTCAGATATTGCTTCTCCAAATCTACTTTGGCAGTTTTTGTAGGAAAAACCTGTGAGACACTGAGGTCTACTGCATTGATTGAAACAGCATGCTTATGGCATTCTTTCTTTTCATTCAAATCTAGAGATATTTTAGGGATCTTTTTGAATCAATTGGAACTAAATCCATAATGCTGTTTACCATAAAACCAGAAGTTTCTGTCTTCTTAATTTTAAGCCAATTGTTAATATTTATTTATGATTTATTTTTAATTTTTCTTTTGTTGGTTGAAATATAATACACATACAATAAAATTCACTCTTTTAAAGAGTACAGTTCAAAGCAGTTTTCAGTATATTCACAAAATTGTAAACCGTCACCACTATTTAGATCCAGATCATTTTTCATTCCAAAAAGAAATCCTATAGCCATTATCAGTCACTCCCCATTCCCAACTCCACACAGACCCTGTAAACCAAGAATCTACTTTTGGTATCTATGGATTTTCTGTTCTGGAGATTTCATAAATTGAATCACATGGCTTTTGAGTCAAATTGAATCATATTGAAAGATTTCAGGGTTCATCCATGTTGTAGACTGTATCAGTGCTTCATTCCTTTTTTAGTGAATAATATTCTATTGTATAGATACACCACATTTTGTTTACCCATCCATTAGTTGATGGACATGTGGGTTGTTTTGGCTTTTGAGTTATTATGAATAATGCTCTTTGTGAACATTTTTGTGCACATTTTTATGTGAATATATGTTTTTTTTAATTCTCTTGTGTATATACCTATGAGTGGGATTAATGGGTCATATTGTATCTCTGCGCTTAACTTTTTAATGATCTGCGAAACTATTTTCTAGAGCAGTTCTACCATTTTGTATTCCCATCAGCAATGTGTCAAGGTTCCAATTTCTCCATATCATTGCCAATGCTTATATTGTTTGTCTATTTGATTATAGCCATCCTAGCAATTGTTGCTTTGATTTGCATTTACCTAGTTGTCTTAGTCCACTCCTGCAGCAGTAACAAAATATCTAAGACTGAGTAATTTATAAATAATAACAATTTATTTCTCACAGTTCTGGAGGCTAGAAAGTTTAAGATCAAGGGCCCAACAGGTTTGCTGTGTGGTGAGGACCCGGTCTCTGCTTCCAAGATGGCACCTTGAACACAGTCAAGAAGACAGAAGGGATTGAAAGGCAAAGGAGGGACCTAGATGGTTCCTTCCAGCTCTTTTATAAAAAGCACAGATTCATTTGGGAGAGTTTTGTCCTCATTACCTAATCACCTCCTAAAGGCCACACCTCTTAATACTGTTGCATTGGGGATTAAGTTTCAATATATATTTTGGAGAGGATACATACAAACCATAGCACTAGTGATTGATGAGGTTTAGTATCCTTCCAAATATACTGGATATTTATATATAATCTTTGAAGAAATGTCTATTCAGGTCCTTTGCCCATTTTTTGACTGGGTTATTTGTCTTTATACTCCAGTGATAAGTGACCTTTAAATATTCTGGATACTAGATATGTGATATCTATTTCTATATGATCCTGAGATATATTTAGACATTTCTCCTGATATATATGGCTCATAAACATTTTTCCCTTTCTGTTGGTATTCTTTGCACTTTTGTGATAGTGTCCTTTGAAGCAAAAATGTTTGAAAATTTGATAAAGTTCAATTTATCTTCTTTTTTTCTTTCATTGCTTGTGCTTTAGGTATCATATTAAGAAACCAACCACTAATCCAAGGTCATGAAAATTTACACCTATTTTTTTCTAAGAGTTTGATAATTTAGTTCTTATACACTTAGGTATTTGATCCATTTTGAGTAATCCTTGTGTACTGTGTGTAAGGTAGGGGTAATTTCGTTTGTGTTTCTCTCTAGTGTTCTTTCATTTTAGTTCGAAGGACTCTGTTTAATATTTCTTGCAGTGCAAGTGAGATAGCAAAAATTCTTCTCAGTTTTTGTATGTATGAGGTCATTTTAAAACTTTTTCTTCAGTTTTCAAGAATTATTTTCCTGGATACAGAATTCTTATTTCACTTTTTTTCCCTTTCAGCACTTTGAATATACCTTTCCACAACCTGCTGCTCTCCAAGGTTTGTGATGAAAAACCAGTTGTTAATCTTATTGTGGATCTGTTATATATGATAAGTCACTTTTCTTATTGCTGTAAAGATTCACTTTTTGTTTTTGGTTTTCGACAGTTTGGCAATAATGCGTGTAGTGTAGATCTCTTTGGGTTTTTTTTGCTTGGAGAGTGTTATGTTTCTTGCATATGTAGATTCATGTTTTTTATCAAATTTTGGATGCTGTGAGACTTTTATTTCTTCAAATTCTTTCTTCCTTTTTTTTTTTCTTTTTCTGTTTCTTTCTGGACTCACATTAAATTGGCATGCTCAATGAAGCCTCATACGTCTGTGAAACTTAGTTCATTTTTCTTTCTCTTTTTCAATCTAGATAATATAAATTAACCTGTCTTCAAGTTTGGTGATTCTTCTGTATGCTTAAATATTCTGTGTAGCCCAGAGTAAGAGGATTTCATTTTAATTATTTTACTTTTTAACTCCAGAAATTTCCGTTTGTTTTCCTTTTATAATTTCTATCTCTTTCTTGTTAAATATGTAGCTGATTCATATTCTTTGCCTAATAAATCCAATGTCTAGATTTCCTCCGAGGTAATTTCTTTTCATTGTTTTTCCCCCTACGTATATAATATTTTCATTGTTTCTTTTTTAGACTCATTTTTTGGTGAATATTGGACATATTAAATGATATACTGTGGCAATCCTGGAAATCATATTCACTCCTATTCCCAGCATTTGTAGTTGTTGCTGTTTGTTTAGTGACTTTTCCAACCTAATTTTTTTTTTTTTTGAGACAGAATCTCACTGTGTTGCCCAGGCTAGAGTACTGTGGCATCAGCCTAGCTCACAGCAACCTCAAATTCCTGAGCTCAAGCGATCCTCCTG